>JAPDVR010000022.1:9846719-9919219 GCA_026230005.1 Gila orcuttii | reverse complement strand
GTTCGGATGGCTGGTGTTTGTGAACGCAATCATGTGAGAAGTAATAATACCAAATCATTCTGATGACTGACTTTGGCTTAGGGATTTCAGAATTACTAAACCAACATTTGAGATGCTATACAATGAAATTGGTCAATGGTTAGTCCATTTATCCAGTCACATGCACTTTTTTTTTTTTTTTTTTGCTTATCGAGCGATTTATTCTGTAAATTGTAGTATCGGATAAAAATTTGTCTGCCTCAATAGCTATTGACCCATGCATTGGTCAATGTTTGATCTGACCTTCAAACACAGTTTGCTTAAACAAATGACAAACAAACAACAATGCAGTAGTTGTTCCTGTTGAATACAATGTGTAAATCATTCATAGTTATATACTGATATGCCACTCCCTCGAAGGCGAATCTCACATCTAGATAGCCCCCAATTACAGGCGATTCTTGAAAGTATGGGTCTTTGTTGCTCCTTACCGAGGTGGGAACCACGCCGCTGAAACGTGGGGTTATGCGAGTGCATTGTTGAGAGTAATCTCATTTTATTATCCCCAACCTTGCATGGCAAGGGGTTCTATTAGTTTGAGCGACAGACCGCTGTGTAGGGGCCTAGGGCTTGTGGTAAATGGAAGAGGAAAAGAGCTGTCTTTTTGAGTATGTTTGTGTTTTATTTTGTTTTCTATAACAGCATTTATTTGCATGAGAACGTGAAACTGAACAGGCCCAGAGGCTGCAACAAACACACTGCCTCCAGCACAGAGAACTGAACTGGGTGCTAGGGTGCATAAATGAGGCTTTTTGGAGGGTGGTCCGGCTGCAGCGAGACATAGCATCCTCCTCTTCCTTCCTGGCAGATCAGGACGACGTTTGGTGTTTGCCGTTTTCCAGAATGCAAGCACTGCCGAGGCTTAGGCTGTGGTGCAGGCTGAGCAGTCGAGGGCGCAGGCTTTACAGCATGCTGAGTCGTCGCAGTCCTGGGGTGACTCTGAACATTATGGGAGCTTGAAGGCTTGGGGAGGAAGTGTCGCATAGCCTGGGACGACTTCTGTGCCGTGGTGAAGCGCTGTGCGAAGCTTTCAACGGCGGGTCCGAAGAGGCCGGTGGGGGAGTTTAGAGAGTCCAGGAAGGCGGTTTGGTCCGCCTCCTTGATCCCTGTCAAGTTAAGTCACATGTGGCGCTCCAGCACCACCATGCTGGCCATGGATCTTCCAATAGCCTCTGCCGTCGTTTTAGTAGTGCGCAGGGCCAGGTCAGTTGCGCTGCTCAGCTCTCTAAATGTGGCCGGGTTGGGTCCAGACTCTTCCATGTTGCGGAGGAGTTTGGTCTGGTAGACCTGTAGCACGGCCATATAATGTAGTGCGGAAGCTGCCTGTCCAGCCAAAGAGTAGGCTCGTCCAGCGAGGGCTGAAGTGGTCCTACAGGACTTAGATGGATGAACCACCTTCGCTTTCCATCCGATGGCCGTGGGCGGGCAGAGGTGCGCGGCCACAGCTTCATTGAGGGGGGCAGCTTCTCATAGCCTTTATCTTCTGCGTCGTCAACACTGGTGAGAGCGGAAGAAGAGGAAGTTCGCAGACGGGCCGAGTAGGGGGCGCGCCATGACTTTGTGAGCTTGTTGTGGACCGGAAAAAAACACGCTGTTCGCTGACGAGGGGCCTGATGGCGCCCTGCAGGAACCACTCGTCTAACTGGCTGCGTGTGGGCTCTTCAGGGGTAGCCCAAACAAGTCCAAGTTCTTTGACCGCTTTGAAAAGGACGCGGAGAAGCTCAGTGTCAATCCCAGCTCTTGCGTCGGTTGATTTTCTAAGCAGCAAGGGTCATCTACCGAGCCAGACCAATCCTTGGCCTCCGAACGAGACCATACCACTCGCGCTGGCAGAGGGGCGTTTGTCTGGGCGGTAAAACGGCACAGGTGAAACCTCTCTATGTGGAGAGAACGAGGCACGCGGGACGTGAGCCAGCGTGAGCTCGCTCAACTCCGAGCGTTCAACCCCTTTGCCCCGCTGTTTTATCCTCCGAGGTTCCTGGGAGGAAGAAAATGGGAGGGCGCGAGGTGCGAACGCAGAGAGGAGAAACTCATGTTCTTGCAGTGAGAACAGCTGGTCTCTATGAGTGCAGCCTCAGCGTGGGATTTCCCCAGGCACGAGACACACTCATTGTGCTCGTCTTTAATGTGCAGGGGCGCCCTACACGAGCCATCGAACCATGCATCAATGTCGCAATTTGCTCTTTTAAACTCACTGGATGGCGGTAGGGGATCGCTGAAGCAGCTGCTTGCAGGCACAGAGCGTCTCGCGAGCAGTGGGTGGGATCGGCGAAGAGCTGATGCCGGCACACCGATTCGGCTGGATCCGCTACTTTGCTGGTCAATGGCGAGAAGGCTTGAATCCTCGGAGTATCAGCGAAGAGAAGTGTCGTCGCTGAAGGAGAATTGATCTGAGTATCCTATGCCAGATCACCTGCTTTTATAGCCAGATGCCACGCCCATATTGGCACGCTCTGGCGGGCTTCTCTGCCATAGGATCGTGCAGCTCCGCTGCCTCGCCAATGGTTCGTTTTATTAGTCTGCACAAACCAATGGCCGTGCAGTTTCACTGCGTGATTAAAAAGGCTTCAGAATTCTGAGAAAAATGAGTTTTCCCCATAACAACGTCTAGCAACACCGTACAAGTAAAGTATCGAAAGGGAACCTTACTCTCCTTCAAAATGTCCCGGTACACTTGCAAATTAATTTTTGTATCGATGATACCTAATTTTACAGCCCTTAAATCAAACCAGAATATTTTTGGAGTAACACTGGAAAATCCAGGTGCTGACAGATATGTAAGCATGTTCTAGAGTTTTTAGTTGAGACTTGATGAAGACTTTGTCTTTGAGATACTTTTGTTACCCTTCCAACATTATGAAAGTCATTAATTCTTGGATGTCTAGAGACTTTTTATCGCGGCGTTATTCACATTAGGCAATGTTTGTAGGCTATTGGAATTAAATTTTGAAATGTATTTTAATAATTATTTTAGTTAGTTTGTTTAGTTAGTTTAGTTTATTGGCATTGCATATCTCTACACAACGAAATTAAGATGACATCAATCACTCACTTAGCAGCCTATAGGATAAAAAGTGACAGTCAACAACAGTTAATAGATAAATATATAATATAAAAAAATAAATTAAAACAAGAATAAGAAAACCAGTATATTTAAAAACATTGTTTCGTGTCCAAATTTGATTAGTCTTCCAACTTCTTTCAGCCTTTCAGCAGCTCATTTATGGCCCTTGGAAAAAAAACTATTTCTCATGCGGTTTGTCCGCGCCCTCATGACCCTAAGCCTGCCTGAGGGTAGGGTGTCGAACAGAGTATGGCCAGGGTGTGTATGATCCGCCCTGATGCTTGCTGCTCTTCTCTGCAGCCTACTGAGATAGATGTCCTCAAGGCTTGTAAGAGGTGCACCGATTATTCTCTGGGCAGTTTTAATTACCCGCTCCAGATCTTTTTTCTCCTCAGTAGTGGAGCTGGAGAACCACACTGTGCAGCTCTATGCCAGCACACTCTCTATTGTGCACCTGTAGAAGTTTGCGAGGAGCGTCTGCGGGAGCCCAGTGCTTCTTAGGGTTCGCAGGAAAAATAGTCTCTGCTGAGCTCTTTTCCCTAATTCTTTGGTGTTCACTCCCCAGGTCAGATCCTCCGCCAGATGCAGCCCTAGATATCTGAAGCCTGGGACCCTGTTAAACCAAATCTCTTGACTCCTTTTTACACACTGTATATGAAACAATGCTAGGTTAAAAATATCACCTTTTAATTTAATTGAAAATTTGTTGTTCAATCAAGTTGGTAATGATCTCACACAGGTGGTGGAGTAATAACTTATTTTAATGAATCTGTTTGAAATTGAATTAATGCTAGATGTTTTGCTATAAATTATGGACATGGCATCTGAGAACTATTTCTCATTTTCCTCAGTTATTTTGTTTTATTTTCAGATTCAATCATATATAGGCTCATTCTACTTGTGCACTCTTCAAGAACAGTGCTTTAAATCTCTTGACAAACTAAAAGATGTAAATTACATTTGTATATATTCAAAATAAAAGATATAGATTGTACTAAATCTCAGCCTATTTGCCCAAGATAAGGATTTATTAAGTCCAGATGTCATGTAAACAAGAAACTAACTAGCTGTCATTCTAACCACACAACTTTGCGATGCTGTTTACGAACGTTTGTTGGAACGATGGTTTCGGAAAAAAACAGACTTGTTGAACTATGCTGATAACGACAGAACTTGCGACCATAGTTGGCTAACGATGCCTTCGGGTAACTGAGTGTTACTGGCAGACTGGGAAGAGAGGTGCTGCAACAAAAATAATGTTTTTTTTTTTTTAACATTCAAGCATGAAAACCTGTTCTAGTAGACCAAAAAACTTTGTACAAAGGCAAAATATGGACTTTTAATCTGTTCTTTTAATATAGACTTTTACAGTTGTGTGTTTATTGACATATTGAAATAAGAACTTGGAACGTTATTCCTCCAATGAGAATTTAGATTTGAAACTGCTATATCATTTTTTGGGAACACTTTAGTTTAAAGTCCGATTATCACTATTAATTAGTTGCTCATTAGCATGTATATTACTATATTGGCTGTTAATTAGTACATATTAATGCCATTTTAAACTACCTTACTAAATATTATTAAGCAGTAATTATGAGTTTGAGGCAAAAGTCGTAGTTAATAGTGCCTAATCTAAAGTGTGACCAATAATTTTTAAAGGTGGGGTATGTGATTCTCTTTTTTGTCCATTTTTTCAAAATAACTTTAAATCCTATTCCTAACCCACTTACAGCCACTGAGTTAGAAGCACTGAAATGAAAATTAAGCAATTTAATCATCTGTGGAACGGGCAGGACTCGAAAAACTCCAGCCAATCATTTCCAAGACCACCTGGAATCATTGGACAGTAAGTTCGTCAATCAAACGGTCGTACCATACCCCCCTCCCCCCAGCGCGCGTGACCCCCTTAGTGCGCATACTCAAAGCTCGTGACGCATGCGCATCTCGTCAGTAAAGCCGGTTCCATGATCAGTAGTAAATCGTCATTACAATCTCTCGCGCATCTGAGTTTTCGCTCGTGCATGATTGCGCATCCATGTTCTTCGAATGGGTGGAGTCAGAGCCAGCGTTGGAGGAAAGAAGGTAGGACCATTTGAATTGTGTATTTTCAAAATCTGCCGGTCGTTTTCCAAATCACATACCCCACCTTTAAGCTTTCCATTTCTCTGTACAGTTTGTCCATATACAGTACAGAATAGTAGCAGACTGCTGCATTGTCATATTTGTGCATTATTCCTTGCAGCTGGTTCCAGTTTCATGCCACACTGAGCAATGACAGGAAGTACTGTATCAGCCCCAGTAAATGCCACTTTATCACATCAAGACTGCATAACCACAGGCAATAAATGCAGTGCCTCCATAATTACATTTCCTTAACATGAATTCATCACTTAATTGATAATGGAAAAACATACTAATTATATTGATAATATATTAATTGAAATGTAATGCAAATATGATCTGACCAAATTAGGCCATACGGTTGCTCTTAGCTTTCTGCTTGAGCGATTGAATAACTCTTTTGGAGGGAATGTGGGCAGGGATTATGTTGTGCTGAGTGTTGATGCTGATGGGACGGGACTGCTCTCTCCATTAGAAGACCAGTATTCCCCCCCGCCCCGCATGTGCAGCTCCTGTCAGCTGCTAATATGTGAAGCTGTTTTGAAGTTTAGACAAGTTTGGGGGTGCGTTTTTATGAGGGACAATCTTTTTTATTGTTTGACCTACACTGTAAAAGATTTTTTATGAAGTTGTAAGTAACATTTTTTTCAGTTTAGAGTGTGATTTAGATGCGCAGACCTAGGATCTGGAAACCAATGTGAAATCTCATGGTATGTAGTCTTTAAGTAGTAAAATTGGAAAAAATTAAGATTATGGATTTGGATAATTGGGATGGTTTGATACTACTTTCATGTCCGATCCTGATGATACCAATACTGCAATCTTGTGTATTTGCCAATATCATGTCAATCCGATACAGTACAGTTTTTTTCTTGATAATTCACTGCTTACTTCACTAATGACACATTACCAAAGTCCCATTAAGACAAGTCATTTCACTCGGCGGCCATCTTTAAAACGCCTCTCGGGCATCTCCTGTGTAGTGCAGTGCAGCTCCTATCTCTTTGAATGGAAAAACATCAAATTCTCCTCAACTGTTCGCCAAGCTTACACTTAAATTTCATATTTGAAATCACCAATAAAATCCGACAGCTCAGATTTTGTCTCATAAATTTTGTTTCTAAATGCTCGAATCGTGAAAGAAAACAATTTTTTTTCAGGCTTATCTTATCCCGCCACATTTAGCGTTGCACTTTTCCCAATTCAAAACAATACGAGTGACGCATCTTGTGTTATTCTGTCTTTGATATTACTTAATTTACTCAGAAACACACACACACACACACACACACACACGTAGATCCGTGGCCAAAAGTATTTGCAGTGAGAAATTTTGTTTGTGAGAGTATTGCATCGGTCCAACAATTTACTGAGCAATTTACAGAGTTTTAAATTCTAGTTACTGTGTGAATGATGAGTTTTATTTAGTTCTCAACTCCAGTGATCTCATTCAATAGCGACAACAACACCTTTCAGAATCACCAATAAACTCCAGCAAAATACAGCCATTATAAACAAAACCTAGACCATAATGTTCAGACTATGCATAATAATAGGAACATTGGAACATCAATGAGCAACGGTTTTACCATGCTCACTGTCGTAACTGAACACAACACGCTGTTTGAAAATGGAGAATGATATCTGACATTTTTAAATTTAACAACTTAATATACTGTCTGTTCCTCAAATAAAGCAATTTAATGGCTTCAGAATCCTTGAAATATAATGCACAAAACCTCCAGTGTTGGTCCTTTTTTTGAGCTAACAACCATAGCCATGGGTAATGCACAGTATTCGGTTTATCCGACTGATACCCGATCTGACAAAAAGGTTTGTATTGGACCAATACCGGTACGGAGTATCGGATCAGCGCATCCCTATTGGATAATAGTGTAGAACCTATTATATATTTGGTTTCAGTCTATATGGATATTGTCATCTGTTTGATATTTGAAAATGAATTGAGGCACGGTTATTTTAATAATTAGCCTAACTGCACACATTTTAAGACTCCCTTTAGAGCTGCTGTTTTACATGTAGATGGTATTTGGATATATTTTACTTGGATTGCATTTACGGTTACACTTTATTTTGAAAGTCCACTTTAGACATTCTACGAACTATAAGTAACTTTGCAAGTACATGTCATCTTTTTCTACTAGCCCTAACACTAACCCTTACAGTCTAATACTCTAATGAGAGTTAGTTGACATATAGCTACAAAGTTACTTATAGTTTGTAAAATGTCTAAAGTGGACAATCAAAATAAAGTGTCACCACATTTACTCCTTTATTTCAGTACTGCTCAGTCTATCCAATGAAGGTCTGATTTCTCTTAACACTGCAAAATGTATATTTCCATTTATGTATTACATAAGAGGTTGCGTTAATGCCATTTCTGCAATTTACTGAATTTTAATAATACTGACAAATAATTGAACATGCTTTCCGACATTTTTTGTCTCCTTTCTTTATAAACCCCTCAATAAATTATGTTAATGAGGTTTAGAAATGAATAAAATGATTCTTTTAATTGTAATCCACTGGAAGAAAATAGATAAATAATGGATTTTTCTTTTTTAAATTGGGCAAACAAATCACAAGAACGCAGTGTCTGTTTCTTTTTCATGTTGTGAGATCAAGACTTCACAACACAATGAATGAAAGACTCAGTCCGTCAAAGCGGATTAAAGTATAGAATTGTTTGTTGTTTGCGTAACCTCATTACGTTGTGCAGATAATGTAAAACACGTTTACATCAGAATCTGTCTCAGATCACCAGCAAAATTCCAGGCTAATTGTGCCAATTACCAGTTCATTCTCATCTTTGAATGTAGCTATGGTCTTGAATGTTTTTTGCTCCTGCTATCGTGTGCTCTTCCTTTTAGTCTGTTTGTTACTTTGTTTACGAGAAGTCTGGCTAGAATCTTCCAAATACCCAGAGTTTCATGAGAGAGATTTAATGACATCCTGGCATCACAGGGAACCTTGTGGAGGAGTTTCCTCGATGTAATGTGATTAATGTTTATTCATTATTTGTTATTAAATATTTGTCTACACATGTCATTCTGAGGCTGCTGCAGTTTCCTCTTTATGGCAATCCATTCTTTGAGGAAAAAACTTTCATTGTTTATTTGGCCATTTTTGGTTCTGGAATTTACTGTATAATACAGTACATTACTACCAGTTTGAAAAGTGTAATTTTGACATAATCGAGTGCAGAATATTTGACCAGGAATCTAGCCCCAGTATATGAGCCAAGAAATAATGTTAATGTATTTTTTAAATAATCATATTTTTTAATATTAATAATAATACAATTTTGAACATTGTTTTTTTGAACAATTTTAACAAAAGTGCTTCACTGCATATGTTTAATACACTGTGTGTTAATAAAAACACAACAATAATATGGGCCCTTTCATTATTTATAATCTACCGTGAGCCAAAAACAAGCTTATGAAAAATACAACAAGCTTTCCATAACTTGTTGCATGGATATAAGGCTATTTCTTTTTTAAATCTGACCAAGGTTTTATTGTCCAATGCTCGAAAGATGGCATGTAAAGAAACAAAATTGCAATGCTACCATTTGTATTGTAGATTATAAAGATCAAACAGATACATTTTCATTTGTTTTGTAGCATGCCATGCACTTAGATCTCGGTTAAATCACATTGAACGTCTTTTTTTAAGGGGAATTATGTCGTTCTAAACTGGGAATTTAGACTTTCTGATTTAAATTAAATGAAGGCATTACAGAATAGTTCACTTTAGTGTCGTGCCAAAGGGATTTCATTTAAATGCATTTCATTGTGTAGATTAGGTCTTAAGAATAGTTATATTTAACCCATAGTTTTACTAAGAATAAAGTTTAAAATCCTTGAACTGAAAAATTCTTTATCTGTCAGATACTCTGTCTTTAATAACCATAGTGGAGGCAGACTGTGTGGTGGCCAAAATCTCCACACTTCTTTAAGCTTAGAGTTATTCATGAAACCTTTTCTGTCATCCACAAAGTTTTCTCAATAGAATACAACTCATCTTATTCTGGCTGAAGTTTGATCAAGGTCAGTCGTCATCTTATTGGAATGTTTTTGTTCTAATCCTTTCTTTTTAAGTTAGCATCAACTGCAGTGCTTTTTCATAAGCTTCTGATTGTGTGGTTATGCCATTTATGAGGTCATCACTTTCTCTGTTCAATTTTATCTCAGTCTCTTATTCTCTGTTCAAATAAGCGACAGCTCTTAGTACATCTGGAAGCTTACAGTAGATAATGTATCTTGAAGCAGTAAAAGTATCAAATCTGAATTATGATTTAACCAACCAGTGGCCTGTGAGTTCAGATTACTGTCTTGAGTAAGCTCTTACTTTTTTTTTTTTTTTTTTTTTTGTCATTTAAAGGGGACTACGTTTTTATTTTATTTTACCTTACCTTTCCTTTATTGTGTATTAGCGTATAGCTTTTCATGCATGCTATAAACAATCTGCAAAGTTACAATGCACAAAGTCTATGTCAAAGGAATAGGATCTCTCCAACAGAAAACACCTGCCTTAAATGCCTCATTTGTAGTCCTGCCATTGTTTCAGAAACGTCGCTACATCACCATGTAACACATTTGCATAATGCCTCAAACAAAGGTAGTTCTAAAGCCTGGAAGAGTTTGTCTTTAGGGCAAAGCATCATTACATGGACTTCCAAAGGAAGATTGAAGAATCAATGGCTCAAATTTATATTTAACACTATTCCTCGGCAGGACATATTGTTGTGTTCTCACTTTTTTTTTCTGTTTTTTTTTTTTTTCCCCAAACGACTTCTTTTTAAACTGTGGAGAACAGTACAGGTCAGTGTGCTAACTGAGAAACGACTCTGAAATTGTTGACATCACATCTGAAATGTAAGCGAGCAGGCCAGCTGACAGTCTTGCCTGGGCCCGGGACAAGAGAATCTTAGATACCGAAGTACCGGGTCTTTGACAACACTCATAAACGTTGGCTGCGCTGTTTCTTACCTTGCTCTACTTTGACTTTAAGTTACTAATGTTCGTTCCAGCTTCACCGTCACCACCTTTTTAAAAATATTTGTTTAGGACATCTCGACTCAAAGGCCTCTATTTTCTTCTTCTCTTCTTCTCTTTTCTTTTCTGAGCACCGGACTTGTGCTGACCAGACATTTTGAGCGTAACGTTAGCCTACTGAACTTCAAATCAAATGACAACATCAAATTTTGATCAGTGGCCAAACCATTTTTGTTTTGGGGGTGGGGGGGTTCTTGACCACTATTTAAAGGACAATTAGGAAGAAAACAAATAAAAAGCTTTTATGTAACTCAAATATTAGATATTTTTTCACAAATATGCCTATTTTATTTATAGACCCGTTTGTCCCCCCCTGACGGCGGGCCTGTAAGCGAGGTATAAATTATACAACTGTGAAACGTTGTGCTTGTGAAGGTTCGGGTCGATCTGCTTGTTCTTATTGACTGTGTCTTGACTTACAGTTATGGTAAGGGGCATTACATTTCAGACACACGCTTTAAGCGGTTGACCAATCACAACAGACTGGGCTCGGCTGACCAATGAGAGTAGATTGGGCTTTTTAGAAGGCTGTTTTTTAAAGAAACCAAAACTAATATACAAACAAATAAATAAATAAATATATATTTTTAAATTTGAATAGTAAGGGCCAGATTTACTAACAGCTTGCGGCTTCCCATTGAAATGACTGTATTTCGCTTGCGAAATTTGCGGAAAAACTCAACGCGTCTCCAGAGGAAACTGATCTGCTCGTGCATGAGGTTAAAGAGTGCAAGCAGACCATCTACGGGACAAACCATATCTTTATGTACATGATATTAATCTTTTACATTGTAATCCTTTTATTTGTAATATTTGGCATGTTTGTGTGCCGGGTGTATGACGGGGCCCGTGGTGTTCCTGGGCAAAAAATACCTTATAAATCACTCATTACGCTATTTTGTTACCAAATATTGGATTCAATCTTTTTGTAAACTTGTTTTCTTTTAGTTAAGACAGGTTTTGTATCTATTTTTGAAACTGATTGTTCGTAGCAGGCCTTATTGATCTGAGCCTCATTGATTTGAGAATAAAGTTAATCTCTGTGAAAAAGAAAGCCTGTAATACTCAAAATAGTTTGTTTGTGTACTTGAATGTGTGTATATGTGCGCAGATGCACAATTATGCATGTATCCACACATATGCAGGTCCGAAGCCTTTATTTTTACAAGCCCACATGTACATACGTGAACATGATGAACACACTCCTGAACACTAATTGTTTCTCTGATTTTCAAGTCCCCCATTCATTTTCAATGGACGGTCATTTTTGACCAATATAAACCCAGATCAATGAGGCCTACGATCAATCAGTTTGAAGAAAACAAGTTGACAAAAAGATTGAATTCAATATATGGTGATAAAATAGCATAACAAGAGATTTATAAGCTATTTTTTTGTAGGCCGGTCATTTTTGGCAGGAAACATCACAAGTGTGACAAAATAAAATCATTTCAAAACAAATTTCCTGGTTCAACATTAAAGCACACTAGTGTGATGAAAAATTATCCCCCCATATTTTATGGAAAATTTACCGAATTATCCACAAATAATGCTTTTTTTCACACACAAAAAAGAGGTAGCCTATGTAAGCTCAGATAAATAAGGCCTACGATCGCTCAATTCCCAAAAGAAATATAAAACCTATCCTAATTGAGAGGAAACAAGTTGTCTAAAAGATTGAATCCAATATTTGGTGATGATGTAGCAGCATAATTACTGATTTTTAAGCATTTTTTTGTAGGCCGGTCATTTTTGACCAGGAACACCTCAGGTGTTACAATGTGGAAAAATTATATTTTTTTAAATGAAAAGTATCAGCTTATTTTGGCAAATTGTTAAACTCTGGGTGAGTAAAGTCAGTAAATTTTAGTCCAATGCAATAACATTAACTAACATTTTTGAGTATGGGAAAATCCTCTCCAATTATAAATTTAAGGATGTTTCAATATTATTTTAAGTGAATACGTACTTAAACTCAACTTCTATTAAATCAAGGGAAGATGCTTTCCTCATAGTGTCACATCATATATTTGATGATACTTGATGCCATTTTCCTTGCATCCCCAATTAGGCATGTTTTTTTACTTTGTGTTTAATGTATGTGCATTTTAAAGCTCTTGGTTTTGGGAACTTTTTGATGGTTGCAGTTCAGTGTCCTCAAGCTAAATCAGGGCTAAATTAAAACCTTGTCAGCAAAGAAAAGATATCAGAGCTGGGTTGTTTTTAGTTTAGTTTCTCCGGCACAGGAGCAGAGGTTACATGCATTTCTTTTTTGAAGTTTAATAGCCTGTAGGCTTGGACTCCAAGATTACAAATACTCACAGCAGAATCAATAGTCCTCTTCTAAAGGGGGGTGTTCGAAAATCTTACACAATAACACGTGTTCTTTTTTTAAGAAGTAACCCTCTAAGAGCTCTTCAGCTGTTAGTGAAATCTGAGCACCTTTCATTTTTCAGGTTCTTTTAAAAGTTCTTTGCTCTTAAAGGAATCTGAGGATTTTTTTTTTTAAGGATGTATTGCTGCTCTTTTCTTTTACAATGAAAGTGAATGGTCACCAGGGGCTTTCAAGCTTCAAAAAATGGCAAATAAATTTTTGGATGACCATTCATTTCTGGTCACCATTCACTTGCGTTATATGGAAAGAGCAGAGTGAACATCATGCCTTCACTGAAAGTTTTCTAGTCTATGAAATTAGTTTTTTAGAAAGTGAAAACAATATAGTCTCGTCATTTCCACTAATGTGACATAGATTTCCCCCCGCTTCTTCAGAGAGTGAGTTATATATTGAGATTTCCACTGCTGTCTCTCCTGAACCTTTTTCCTCTCTGTGTGTCCTCTTTCCGTCAGTTTAATCAACGCTTTTAATTACTGACACTTTCAGTCGCCTTGTGTTCGTTCGGTTGTCACCTTCGGGAGATCCTGCCATGGAGGAAAAAAAGGAGACCAAAAAAAGGACCGTTTCTTCCCGTGGGTGTTGGAACAGGCTTGGTAATAACCAGCCACTGCCAGTCAGTCAACTCTGTTGCCAGCTCACATCTCCGCATGGACCGCTGGGTTTTTCCAACATTGTCTTGATAAATGGATTTTTGCCTTGACTCGAATGTGTCCTCTTAAGATGGGTGGGACGAGGACGCTTGGGCTTACATTCCGTCAAGCCTTAGTCACATCATCAGGGTCAAACGAGCATGTAGCCTAGTTTCTCTCAGGTTTTCTTGCATTGCTATTGTAAGATGTCTTTATCTATAATTATTTTCACTATGAAGTAAACAAATATTTTTGGCCATTGTTGTTTATGTGAGTGGTCTGAGCTGAATTGATTTCTAAACAGCCACTTCTATATTCCATCCATCCATCCATCCATCCATCCATCCATCCATCCATCCAACCACCCACCCACCCTTCCTTCCTTCCTTCCTTCCTTCCTTCCTTCCTTCCTTCCTTCCTTCCTTCCTTCCTTCCTTCCTTCCTTCCTTCCTTCCTTCCTTCCTTCCTTCCTTCCTTCCTTCCTTCCTTCCTTCCTTCCTTCCTTCCTTCCTTCCTTCCTTCCTTCCTTCCTTCCTTCCTTCCTTCCTTCCTTCCTTCCTGGAAATTTCAGAAACTTCTAAAGATGCACATGATGATGAATATTTAGGACATTTATCAGGCTGAAAAAGCACACAATGCCTGCTTAAAGCATTCATTTTTAAAACATAATGAATATTACATCCAGAAATGCATAGATTTTCTGAGATTTACAAACCTAGTTGTGTCAGGATGTCAAAAAATTTAAGAATTATTTTCAGGTAAATGACTTGCCTTTCAAAAAATGTAGTAGATGGTAAATATCACTTGTACTCCCTTTAACCTTCAGACATGTATGCTGCTGAGTGCTACAGCTGCCAATGTTTTGCTCTTCATTTGTTTCATAGTGTTCTCCAAGTAGCCTGTGTAATAATACATAACTCATTATAAACATGTTTTACTGTTGTCTCTCTATTTGGGAAAAAAAAAATCTCTGCACAAGGACGGCATTTCTCAGCCCTGTCATGTTGCATTTGGATGGCTCTCATGTTGCTTAGAGTGGAGAAAACATTAAGGTAGTCAACTCGTAAATATTTGATTTACCCAGCGCTGGAGATGGATTCAATTTTAATTGTTTAAGAAGCGGTGTTCTGCCCACATTCAAAAATTAAAAACGATTAAAAATAACCAATGTTAAGGGGCTGGGATGCGTAATTCATGATGATGCTTGAATGGACAATGGGTGTAATTATTGTGCATGGAAAACAAAACAGCTTTAATTTACCAGAATAATCAGACATGCAAAGCTATGAGAAAGTAGCTGCTAAGCTTCAGTATTTGTTAAAGGCTGTCCGAATAATAAGTGTTTTTTAGATCCTATAAAAACACAAGTGGTGTCTTGTTTCTGAATGAATCACAGTTGGGTGAATCTGTTGGGTGAATAATGCAATAACTCACTAAGTCACTTTTTGACACCCATTGCCTTCACCATGTAACCTGGCAGAAATAATTACTCCAGCAATGTACAGAGCCATGCACATAAAAATCATCACTTCATCACTTCCTAAAATCCACAAGGGCTTAGATACCCCTCTGAAGGGAAGACCTATTGTTAGTGGTAATTGTAGCCTAACTGAAAATATATCTGCCTTCGTTGATTATTTTATAAAATCAGAAGTGGTTATCCTCCCCTCTTATATACGTTATTCTATCGATTTTATCAATTCGCTGAAAACCTTTGATCTTAATTCTGATAATTGTTTATTGGCCACTTTTGATGTTCAGAGCTTGTACACAAATATCCCACATTATGGTGGCCTAGAAGCACTTCAGTATTTTCTTTCTTTAAGTAAGTTTGAGCCAAAACCTAGCACTGAGTGCATATTAGACTTGGGTAACATAGTTCTTACTTATAACTTTTTTCGCTTACAAGATGAGTTTTTTATACAAAAGAAAGGTACTGCCATGGGAAGCAAAATGGCCCCTAACTATGCTTGTTTGTATATGGGTCTTTTTGAGAATCAATTTGTGCTACATCGGAGAAATCCATTTTATTCTAAGATCTTATTTTATAAGAGATTTATTGACGATATTTTCCTGATTATTGACTGCACAGTAGATTAACTTAATGGCTTTCATGAGTATCTGAACTCTTGTAATGAACATTTGAAATTTACTTTGGAATATGATAAACATTGCATCAGTTTCCTGGATATTCAGGTATATAAAGATGGTACGATCTTAAAAACTGATCTTTTTCGTAAGCCTACGGATCGTAACACTATATTGCATGGGGATAGTTTTCATCCCAGGCCGTTGGTCAAAAGTCTCCCAATCAGTCAGTTTAATCGTGTTCGCAGAATATGCAGTGATAATACATCTTACTTAAAGCAGGCTGCGGATTTGACAAAAAGATTCCTCAATAGAGGGTGTAAACAAGATTGGGTTGATTCAGCCAAAGAACGTTTTGATCAGATAACGCAAGACGAGTGCCTTCGATCTATACGCAAAAAAACTCCAAATAAGTCTCCTTTATGTTGTGTAAAATATTCTCCACTTGTGTCATAATTTAGAAGATCTGTTTATAAATACTGGCACATTATTGAGTCGGACCCTAAACTAACCAGAGTCTTCCCAGAAAAACCCAAGCTTATTTATAAGCGTGCTTCTAACTTAAAGGACCATCTAGTTAAGAATGATATACGTCCTCAAGTTACAATGCCTTTTCTTAGTATGCCAGATGGTAATTATAGATGTGGCAGTTGTGCCCAGTGCTCGTATACGCATAAGTGCAAACATTTTAATCATCCACACACTGGTAAGACATTATCTATTCGCGGTACTATTACATGTAGCACCACACATGTTATTTATTTAATCAGTTGCCCATGTGGTTTATCATATGTTGGTAAAACAACGAGAGCGCTACGGACCAGAATCAATGAGCACAGAAGTACCATCAGAAAAGGAGATGAACGTAGTCCTGTCGCCGCTCATTTTAAATCAGCTGGCCACAATGTCAGCGCCCTTAGATACATCGGGGTGGAGCGGGTCAATAAACCGTTTAGAGGAGGAGATCATGGTAAAAGGCTTCTCCAACGGGAAACTTTTGGGATTTACTATTTGAACACAATGTCTCCTTATGGTCTTAATGAAGATTTTGACATAAAGCCATTCTTATAATGAATGGCTTTGTGTCATGTATATGTCATAATATAATGTGTATTTATGTAGCCTATGTATTTGGTTGTGGATTTATATATATATGACATGTATATGTGAGTATGCACTGTTTCTTGGTAGTTAATTGCATGTTGCTGACTATATTTTAGGAAGTTATGTGCATATGGAATTTATTTTTTGTGTATGTTGATTGTTTTTTCCATGCAAGTGTTCTCTTAATTAATTAATTAATGAGTGAGGTTATTAGGCTTGTTTAGACCCAATCAAGCTAATTGAAATCACGGGGTGGGTCAGATTGAAAGGCCTGTATAACTCTGTATCAAATGTGTTTTGCCAATTTCCTGAAGAAGACCCAGTAGGGTCGAAACGTTGCCTTTTTTATTAAAATATGGGAGTAAGTAGCAGTGTTGCCTTTCGACTATCGACTATTGCCCTGCGATCGACTGCTTTTGTCAGCCTCGTTACCCGCTGTGAGTTTGTTTGTTTGCGCAAATACGGTTTGAACATTGGTTGTTGGTCGTAGAGCGAGACACCGCTTCACTGCTGCTCGCCCTGCGATCAACTGCTTTTGTCAGCCTCGTTACCCGCTGTGAGTTTGTTTGTTTGCGTTTGTTTGTTTGCGCAAATACGGTTTGAACATTGGTTGTTGGTCGTAGAGCGAGACACCGCTTCACTGCTGCTCGCCCTGCGATCGACTGCTTTTGTCAGCCTCGTTACCCGCTGTGAGTTTGTTTGTTTGCGTTTGTTTGTTTGCGCAAATACGGTTTGAACATTGGTTGTTGGTCGTAGAGCGAGACACCGCTTCACTGCTGCTCGCCCTGCGATCGACTGTTTTTGTCAGCCTCGTTGCCTGCTGTGAGTTTGTTTGTTTTCCCGTCTATCCTGCGTCTATATTACACCCATACCACTAAAAAGACGGTTATACCCAAGACTTGAGTCATAAATTAGTATAAATATTAATAGCATCACTGGTTGCATCATTGCTAACTTACTGTCCATCTGTTAAAATGGCGAATATATCAGGTGTATGTTATCTACCTTTTGGTGCAGATGAGAACAAATCTGAATTGCTTGCGGTGCAGTCTGAATTAGAAGCTGTAGAAAAGCAGATCCTTGACCTTCTAGAGAGACAAGCTGAGCTGAGAGACCGGCGTTTAGCTCTTGAAACATCACGCGCTGATGCACACGGATCAGTGATTAACGTTAGTAACCCGCTGACGCTGACCTCGTCTACTCCGTGCGTTTCTCAGCATTGGTCCCGAGCGTCCAGGTCACGATCAGCCATGATTTCATTCACTCCGGCTCCAACACACCACCACGAAGCCTGGGTGGTTCCGCGGAAGCCGCGAGCCAGGACAAGAATCTTTTCGCCCCTCCCGGTTTTCGAGATCTCCACTCAGAACCGCTTCTCCCCTCTTCGCGAAACGGAACGCGATGCTGTGATCATCGGCGATTCCACCATCCGACACGTCCATGCTACGTTAGGTAAAAGTAAGGTGCACAGTCACTGCTTTCCTGGTGCTCGTGTTCTCGATATCACTGCGCGGGTAACTGAGATCTTGAACGGTGACGAGCGCGTCGGAGCTGTTGTGCTGCATGCGGGAGCTAACGACACTAGGCTGCGACAGACGGAGGTTCTGAAGAAAGACTTCAGGAGCCTTATCGATACGGTACGCAGCACATCGCCTGAAACATCGATTATTGTGTCTGGACCGCTTCCTACGTACCGACGAGGGCATGAAAAGTTCAGTAGATTATTCGCTCTAAATGAATGGTTATTGTCATGGTGCAATGAGCAGAAATTGATTTTTGTGAATAATTGGAATCTGTTTTGGGAGCGACCAAGGCTCTTCCGCGCTGATGGCTTACACCCAAGTAGAATCGGGGCAGATCTTCTGTCGGATAACATCTCCAAGATGTTAAATACCATTTGACTAGTAACCAAAAATCCAAATCACAGTCTCTACTGCACCAATTTAATTGATATTAATACTAGTGTAGAACATTGCATAGAAACTGTGTCTATTCCTCGTTTACTAAGATCAAATAATAAATCTACTGCAGGATCTAGAAAAAATCTAATTGTTATTAAAACAAAAAATCTCGCTATTAGTGAACAAAAACAATTTCTAAAGCTAGGTCTTCTAAACATTAGATCGCTCACACCTAAGGCGGTTATTGTAAATGAAATGGTCACAGATAATAATTTCGATGTTCTGTGCCTTACTGAAACCTGGCTTAAACCAAATGATTATTTCGGTCTAAATGAGTCTACTCCGCCAGGATACTGTTATAAGCATGAGCCCCGTCTGATCGGTCGTGGCGGCGGTGTTGCAACAATCTACAGAGATATCCTGAATGTTACTAAGAAAACTCGTCATAGGTTTAATTCGTTTGAAGTACTTGTGCTAAATGTTACGCTCTTAGATGTAAGAAAAAAATCCCTATTATCTCTAGCATTGGCTACCGTATATAGACCTCCAGGGCCTTACGCCAATTTCCTAAAAGAGTTTGCTGACTTTCTATCAGATCTTTTGGTCAACGTCGATAAAGCATTAATTGTGGGAGATTTTAACATACACGTAGATAATTTAAATGATGCGTTAGGGGCTGCGTTTACAGATTTATTAAACTCCTTCGGGGTCAAGCAAAACGTCACCGGACCAACTCATCGTCTTAATCATACACTCGATTTAATTATATCATATGGAACCAATCCAACCGATATAGATATTGTTCCACAAAGTGATGATGTCACTGACCACTACTTGGTAACTTGCATATTACGCACTGCTGTAATATGTCATGCTGCGCCACGTTATCGACCAGGTAGAACAATTCGTCCATCCACCATAGATCATTTCTCAAATAGCTTATCTGATCTGTCTCAGCTGCTGTCTGAACCCAAACAAACAGATGAATTAGACGAACTAACTAGCACTATGAGCACCATTCTCTCTAGAACATTGGATATTGTTGCACCCATTAGATTAAAAAAGGTCAGAGAAAAAAGTATAGCACCATGGTACAATAATACTACGTATGTTTTAAAGAGAGAAATCCGTAATTTAGAGCGTAAATGGAAAAAAACTAATTTAGAGGTCTTTAGAATCGCGTGGAAAGACAGTATGTCACTTTATAAAAAGGCACTTAAAACGGCCAGGGCTGAGCACCTCAGCAAATTAATAGAAAACAACCGAAATAATCCAAGGTTTTTATTTAATACCGTGGCTAGACTAACAAATAAACAGACGTCGTCTGAACAAAATACCTCGTTACAGTTTAGTAGTAATGATTTCATGAACTTCTTCACCGAGAAAATTGAAAGCATCAGAATCAAAATCGTAAACGTTCGATCTTTGCTCGCGCCTTATAATTCGGCCGCAATTATCACCCCGCAAGAACAATTACAATGCTTTACAACCATAGAACAAAAAGAGTTAAATAAACTTATCACTTCATCTAAAACAACAACATGTTTATTAGATCCTATACCAACTGAACTACTGAAAGAAGTGTTACCTGTAGTGGAAGAGCCTCTTCTCAATATTATTAACTCATCTTTATCTTTAGGTCATGTTCCAAGAACGTTCAAGCTGGCAGTTATAAAACCTCTTATTAAGAAACCACAATTAGATCCAAATAACCTAGCAAATTACAGACCCATTTCGAATCTTCCATTTATGTCAAAAATATTAGAAAAAGTTGTGTCCGCTCAACTCGGCTCTTTCTTGCAAGAAAACGACATCTATGAAAAGTTTCAGTCTGGATTCAGGCCACATCATAGCACTGAAACTGCGCTTGTTAGAATCACAAATGATTTACTTTTAGCTTCGGACCAAGGCTGTATCTCAGTACTAGTTTTACTTGATCTTAGTGCTGCGTTCGATACTATAGATCACACAATACTCTTAGATCGACTACAAAATTACACTGGTGTTCAAGGACAAGCATTAAGCTGGTTCAGGTCATACTTATCTGACCGCTACCATTTCGTCTACTTAAATGGAGAAAAATCGATTATAACTTCGGCAAACTATGGAGTGCCGCAGGGATCTGTGTTAGGCCCTTTATTATTCTCAATATATATGCTGCCACTTGGTAATATTCTAAGGAAACATGGAATTAGTTTCCATTGTTATGCTGATGACACTCAAATATATATTTCCTCACGGCCAGATGAATACGCTAAATTATCCAAATTGACAGATTGTGTTAAAGATATAAAAGATTGGATGACGCATAATTTTCTTTTATTAAATCCAGACAAGACAGAGGTAATACTTATCGGTTCTAAAAACCATCCACAAAACCTTTCACAGCACGACTTTAACATAGTAGGATGCCCTTTTACTCTATCCGCTACAGTAAAAGACCTGGGTGTTACATTAGACTGCAACCTGTCTTTTGAAAAGCATATTTCATATGTTACAAAAACAGCCTTTTTCCACCTTAGAAACATTGCTAAGCTACGTAATATGCTATCAGTCTCTGATGCAGAAAAGTTAGTTCATGCATTCATGACCTCGAGACTAGATTACTGTAATGCTTTATTAGCTGGTTGTCCTGCATCTTCAATAAACAAGCTACAGTTAGTCCAAAATGCAGCCGCTAGAGTTCTTACTAGATCAAGAAAATATGATCATATAACACCGATTTTATCATCACTTCATTGGTTACCTATAAAGTTCCGTATTAATTACAAGGTATTGCTTTTGACCTATAAAGCTCTAAATGGTTTAGCTCCAGTCTATTTAACGGATCTTCTATCGCCTTACAATCCATCGCGCTCTTTAAGATCACTAGATTCGAGGTTTCTGGTCATTCCTAGGATATCCAGATCCACCAAAGGAGCTCTGGAATAGCCTTCCTGATATTGTTCGTTGCTCAGACTCGCTCTCCCAGTTTAAAACTAGACTGAAGACGCATCTATTTAGCCAGGCATTCATATAAATTTTTTATCTTACAGTTACTGTAAATTCGGCCTCTAGTTCATAAACGCCAGAGGAGAACTGGCCCCCGACTGAGCCTGGGTTCTCCCAAGGTTTTTTTTTTCTCCATTGGGTCATCTGATGGGGTGTTAGGACACCATTAGGTCACTGGATGGAGTTTTTCGGTTCCTTGCCACTGTTGCCTTAGGCTTGCTCAGTTGGGGATATTCAAATTAGTTAACCAATCATACCATTGATCAGCTCTACCAAACTTGGATGTCTTTTTTCCAGTAATAAACAAACATTAAGTTGTTTTGATTGATACTGTGAAGCAGCTTTGATACAATCTGTATTGTGAAAAGCGCTATATAAATATATTTGACTTGACTTGACTTGACTTGTTGCGGAAATTATAATCTTTTCAATTCAGAGCCATGCACATAACATGGGGATTGATTGGTTCCCTCATTCTATTTTAGTTAAATTGTTCCTACAACTGGGCAAAATCTTCTCTTGTTTTAGGTAAATCGTGGATATCTTGTAGTAATGTGTTCCCTCATTTTAATTGAGAGAACAAATTAGTACAATGTGTCCATGATTTACTTAAAATGATACACAATAATAATAAATTAAATAACAACAATAAATAAATTCTTAATTCATGGCCATATTTTTAAATCTTTATTTGTTTTTTTTTAATGTTTTTTTTTTTTTATTTGTCATGTGCATACTGATGGATCATACTAATGCACCGTTTGGAATGTGAATAACAACAACACTTAAATCGTGTGAGCAAAACAGAGAACAATTCCAGGCTTTTGGACTAATTATCTGAACTCTTAGAGTGTTGCTCGACCAATCAAATTTGAGGACTGGAACTTACAAATAAACAAATGCTGTACAATTTTTTGTCCATTACAATGCTGTCTAGAATGAGAATATCCTGCCGCCAACTAGCAATAGCAAGTTGAATTTTTTTTCTTTGTTTCTTGGATGGAAGTCATGTGACAATAACTAAAGGCTTTGAAAAAAAAAAAGGAAAAGTTAAACCCTTCTATGTCAATATTTCAATAGTAAATGCATTGAACCATCTAAACATAGCGTGTTTAAGTTAACTGACAAATTAGTAATTAGCAATTACTGGTACTTAGCATTTTCTAGCTGGTTAACTAATTAATAGGCCTAACACTCTTATTCCACAACAGGACTCATTTGACTTTAGCTGCGCATGAAATATAGTTCAAACTGTCTTTTATCCAGACAAATTTCAAGTAAAGCAACATAACCACCCATCTGAATCTCCCTGTTGTCTCAATTAGCATCAGCTAACCTGAAGCACGCTAGTTATTTTAGGTTCTAATGATGCCTTAATAATAAACACAGTTGTCCAGGTTTACCAGTAATGACACAGTGTTGTTTCATGTCTCTGTGTGTGTGTGTTTGTTTCAGGCTCTCTTCTCTCATTAATTACATGAGCTGGGCGCTGAGGGAAAGTTCACAGACTGAAGGTAAGTGTATTTATTGCATCGCTTTGACAATGAAATCAGCCAGGTTCATTGATTTTTCGTCTCTCTCGCACTGTTTTTTTTATTTTTATTTGGTGGACTTGTAAGCAAGTTGATTACAGATAAAACAAGTAGGAGAACTGCTAGCGCACTCTAAATGAGCCCAGCAGATGTTTCTGGTTGTTGGCAGTGGTTGTAGCGCGCTCTGCTCATTGAGACTGCTCATGCTATGCAGAAACGTATCAGCTTTTCAGAGAGCACATGTGACACTAATCCCAGAAGACTCCAGAGATGAGGTAAAATGATAATGTGCTGCTTCTTTCGGTTGTTCTTTTGTCCTGTCTTTTGGAGTATACAAACACTGGCTGCATTCCTGCATTCCAGAGTATGGTGGGCTCCCTTAAATAAAAGTATGGTAAAATGGGGCTGTAGTAAAAGGCCCTTTTGATTTTCCCCAAAACTCTACATGCTCAGGTTTACTGCCAGTTCTAGTTTTCCTAAAACTCTCCACTGCAATGCTATTATGTTGTTGCTAAAGTGTTCTGAGAACACATTAGTATGTTAGTCAAAGTCAAAAGACCCCATCCCAAAGTCTATTTTCTATTCTGATATGGCTTATATAGGTTACTTCTGTTAAAAAGTTTGGGGTCGTTTAGATGTTTAATGAATTGAAAAGAAGTCTCATATGATCACCAAGGCTGCATTTATGTTTTTAAAAATGGTTTATTCCTGTGAATTCCAGCATTACTCCTGTGTTCAGTGTCACATGATCCTCGAGAAATCATTCTAATACAGCAATTTGGTGTTTAAGAAACTTTTCTTATTATTAGATTTAGCAATTCTGAAAACAGTTGGGCTTCTTAATATTTTTGGGTTAGGGTTAGAATTTGTTTCCAAAATAAATTTGTGTCCATATTTTATTTTGTTCCCTCATTTTAACTTATCAATTTGTTCCCTTGTTTTAGGTAAATCATGGCCACATTTACTAATACTCTTGTTTTAATTGAGAAAACTAATTGGTACAACATGGCCACGATTTACCTTTTTACCTATTTTTTTATGGAATTAATGTATCCTTGGAGAATATGCACACCCTTAAATTTTCAGGAATCACAACCGCATTCTCGGGAAACCTCACGCTGTGTGAACGGAACCGAATTGGGGGGGTGCGTTTTTCAAAAGCATCGTTACCAACTATGGTCACAAGTTCCGTTGAATTGTGTTGGTAACAATGGAACTTGCGACCACTGGCTTCGGGAAATGCAGCCATTTGGACATAATTACAGGAAAACTGGAAAATCCATGAACATTTATTTGAAATATAATGCGGTTACACTTTATTTCGATGGTTCACTTTAGACATTCTACTAACTATAAGTAACTTTGCAACTACATGTCAACTAACTCTCAATAGAGTATAAGTAAACTGTTAGGGTTGGGGTTAGTAGAATAAGTTGACATGTACTTGCAAAGTTACTTATAGTCAGTAGAATGTCGGGAGCATCAACATAAAGTGTTAGTAGATATTAACCAGACCGTCTACTAATACTCCAATTGAAGTTGGTTGATATGTAATGAAAGTTGGTTGATATGTAGTTGCAAAGTTGTAGGACATTGGCGACAACTTGGCGACAAAATATGGCGCCGAGTATGGCTGCCATGTCTCTCGCGCCTCCACGACCACGCAGCTTTTTTAGTTATTTTATTATACTTTTTCTTAACATATGTATGTAAAGTTGTTAGCCTGCTAGCTTATTACAGAGACACTTTATTAGAAATTCGAGACTCAACGATCAACCTCCCCATTCCGGAGTATATTTATATTGACCCACTGGTCGCATTAACAGAGGAATACCCATATACCAACTCAGCGGCGAGACAAAGGAAAAGACCCAACAAACGTCGAAAAAGAGGATGCAGAGCAGGGATACTTGTGAGACTTAGGCGGCGAGCAACCCGACCTCCACTCCCCAGTATATTGCTGGCAAACGTTCAGTCGCTGGATAATAAGCTGAGTGAACTCTGGGCTAGAAAATCCTTTCAACGTGAGACAAGAGACTGTAATGTTATTTGCCTAACAGAAACCTGGCTATCATCGAGCGTGCCCGATCACGCAATTGCCCCCCACGGCTTCTCCGTGTTTCGGGCGGACAGATCAGCTGACCTCTCTGGGAAGAGGAAAGGCGGTGGGGTCTGTTTCCTTACCAAAAATGCGTGGTGTAATCCGGATAGTATACATCCCATAAAGCAATTTTGCTCACCTGACGTAGAATACTTAATGCTGCTGTGTAGACCATTCTGGCTGCCGAGGGAGTTTACGGCCGTCGTTTTAACAGCAGTCTATATTCAACCACAGGCACTGAAAGAACTGTATAACTCCGTCGCTGACGTTGAAGACAAATATCCAGAGGCAGCTTCCATACTGCTTGGAGATTTTAATCAAGCTTCCTTGAGTAAGGTACTGCTAAAATATTTGCAGCATATTCATTTCAAAACTCGCGGCAGTAAAACTTTAGATCACTGCTATTCTCCCTTCCACAATGCTTACAAACCCCTCCTCCGGCCATCGTTCGGGAAGTCAGACCACGCCTCTATTTTGCTGCTGCCAGCCTATAAGCATAAGTTAAAGCAGACAGCGCCCATCATGAGGTAAATTCCCTGTTGGTCCGACCAATCGGATGCTGAGCTCCAGGACTGTTTTGAGACTGTGGATTGGGAAGTGTTTTGGAAGGCGACTGCTGATATTCATGAATATGCCGACGTGGTGATGTGCTTTATACTAAAGTGTTTTGAAGACATTGTCCCTATGCAATCAGTCTGTGTTTTTCCCAATCAAAAAGCATGGTTTGATCACTCTGTAAGACTAGCCCTCACTGTAAGAGACAAAGCCTTTTCTTCTGGGAACTCGGAGGAGAAGAAAATAGCTCAATACAACCTGCGTAAGGCAATTAAGCTGGCTAAGAGGCAATATAAGTAAAAAATTGAGAAACAGCTGAGTGAAAACGATTCACGCAGGGTATGGCAGGGTATACATTCCATATCGGACCTTAAGGCAAGACCTAGTTGTACAACTAATGTCTTTCCTACACTGACCGATGAGCTGAATCTTTTTTATGCCCGGTTTGAAACCACCAACACGACCCCCCAGAGTAGTCCCGCCAGCAGTGCAAACACTCCCAATAACACACTAAGGACCTTCTACATCACAGAGGGTAATGTGCGACGTGTATTTGAACGAGTGAACATCCGAAAAGCTTCTGGGCCGGATGGGATTCCTGGCCGAGTGATTAGAACTTGCGCATCACAACTTGCAGGTGTGTTTATGGACATTTTCAATCGTTGTCTGTCTCTCTCTGTATTTCCCTCTTGCTTTAAATCATCTGCAATAGTGCCAATTCCCAAGAAGACTAAAATCATGTGTCTAAATAATTGGCGGCCTGTTGCCCTCACTCCGATAGTGAGCAAATGCTTTGAACGGCTTATAAGAAATTACATCTGCTCTCTTGTTCCAAAAACTTTGGATCACCATCAGTTTGCCTATCGAGAAAATAGATCCACAGAGGATGCTATATCCACAGTACTCCACAACACACTTACGCACCTCGAAAATGAAAACTCATATGTCAGAATACTTTTTATTGACTATAGTTCGGCATTTAATACAATAATCCCCTCTAGACTGGTCACAAAACTCAGCAGCCTAGGTTTTCCATCTGACCTCTGCAATCTCATCCTGGACTTCCTAAGTAACCGGCGTCAGGTGGTTAGGATGGGGTCCATCACCTCCGCTCCTCTAACCGTGAGTACCGGAGCGCCCCAAGGCTGTGTGCTTAGTCCTCTTCTTTACTCACTATACACATATGATTGTACACCATTACACTTGTCAAACCTCATTATCAAGTACGCTGATGATACCACGGTAGTGGGCCTGATTAGAGGTGATAACGAGTTGTTGTACAGGGAGGAAGTCGAGAATCTGGTACAATGGTGTCAGGATAACAATTTGTCACTAAATATGGCAAAAACGAAAGAAATGGTGGTGGACTTCAGGAAGAAGAAGAAGAAAGCTGAACTGACTCCGCTGGTGATTCATGGGAATGCTGTGGAAAGGGTGAGCTGTTTTAAGTTCCTTGGGATCAACATCACCAATAACCTCACCTGGGACCTACACACTACAGGAATCGTGGGGAAGGCCCAGCAACGCCTGTTCCACCTTAGGCGTCTGAGGAAATTTGGCATGGGCCCCAATGTTCTCTGTGCTTTTTATCGAGGCACAATTGAGAGTGTCCTCACAGGGGCCATCACCTCCTGGTATGGCAACTGCACAATAAACAGCCGCAGAGCAATACAAAGAGTGGTCAAAACTGCTCAGAAAATATGCGGCTGTAAGCTTGCACCTATAGCAGACCTATATCAGGATAGGTGCAAGAAGAAGGCCCAAAGGATTGTCAAGGACCCCAGCCACCCTAACAGCAACCTTTTCCAGCGGCTTCCCTCTGGCAAGCGCTACTGCAGTCTGAGAGCAAAAACTTGCAGACTTATAGACTAATTTTTTCATCAAGCTATTAGGCTTGTTAACAGTAGATAGACTTTTATTTACTTATCACGGTAATGTACTTATCACAGTAGAGCACTGAGCACTGATTATCGTGAGCAGTTTTTAAAATGTATTGTTGTTGTTGCTGAGGTGTGTGTGTGTGTGTGTGTGTGTGTGTGTGTGTGTGTGTGTGTTTTAACCTATGGATATAGGTATTCTAAACTGCTGCTGGTTAGGAGGGGGGGAGACCTAAGATTTTTGCTCTTTCATTGTATGTAAATATGATATGAGAGGCAACTTCAAAAACTAAACTAAAGTTACTTATAGTAAGTTGAATGTCTAAAGTGGACCATTGAAATAGTGTTACCAAAATTTCTTCTAAATTTCACATTTAATTCAATGTGTTATGTTTTTCTTTGTCATTTCTGCATGTATTAATTGTGAAATTTACAAGCAATTTCTGTGTGAAAATGGTCCATGCTGCAGTCCAATTCAGATATTCAACACCCACTTTTCACAATCAACGACTGATGCATAAAATCAAGTTTCATACTAAAATGCGTCTGAAAATGTCACAATATAGCAGCAAAGTCAGTCGCAAATTTAGTTGCATGGCATCTTTAAGATTTTTGCTTTGTGACAATGATTTAGAAGTCATGAAAATAACCTTGAAACATTCTTTCTTGACACGTGAGATTCACCCAAATACTGAGTGTAAATGGTGGTGTCTCAGTTGACCATGTGATTGTATCATTCAAGACGGAAGTTAATACTAGGTGTAAATAGGGCTTTAAATTGTCCTTCAACCTGCAATTCAAATGTGCAGCAGCCTCAATCAGGTCAATTCACAAATACAAGAGATCAGGAGTCCCTGCTAGAACACAATATCGACTGCATTTCAGCTCCATGAAGCAAAAAAGCTTCCTGAACAAAAAGGATTAAAACAGCCCTGGGCTATTTAGCAGCCAATTTTACATAATGCCACATACTTTTCCTTTTATTGTTCTCTCTTTGTTGGACGACTTCTTTTTCTTTCTTGGTCCCACTTTATAGTAAAGGTGCAGTGTGTGATTTTTAGCGGCATCTAGTAGACTTGTAGTCAAGACCGCCTAAACCGAGACCAAGACACTACCAAGACCAGAGGGTATCGAGACCAAGACAAGACAAGACCAAGACAGATCAAGTCGAGACCGAGACCAAGACCGAGATCAAGTCGAGGCTCTATAGAGCCTAAGGCTCTATAGAAATCTGGTGCCCTATTGAACGAAGTTAAACTGAGAGCGCGCCGCGCGCCGTTCACAGACACCAGAATGAACGAGTTCACAGTAACGTTCACCAGGCAGTAATACAGTACGTTCAGTACACGTTCGCCCAAAATATGAACGAGTTCATGAACTATCGTTCAATGAACGTGTTCAGGCACAACACTGCTAGTGTACTCTCTATTCGTTCTGGTGAAATCACAAAACATAATGCACACAAACGTGTCCCTGCTTGATATACAACCACTGATGAACATAATCGGTTTTGATGAGAAAAAAACTATACGAGAAAAAAAAAAAAAAACTATACGACTGCGGATTAGAACCCATAACCTCTGACACGGTTGGCGAAAATTCTACCACTGGACCATTAAGATACATTGTTCAAACAGGCGAAACGAGTCAAGCGAAAATTCAAATACTGTTGCATTATCGAACGTTGTGTCGGCGTGGATATTGTAGTATTGTATTGCTAAATCCCCCGACCACTATGTCGCTCTGAGACAGCGAGACCTAGACAAGACCGAGAGGTCCGAGACCAAGACCAAGAGCAAAGACCGTCAAGGCCGTGATAAGACCGAGACCACGTAAAAGTGGTCTCGAGACCAAGACCGAGATGAATAATGAAAGATAAAAGAAGTGTAGATCTTTTGACTTTCTTAAATAATCACAAGTGGGAGTTAAATTACTTTCCATAAAACTGTCAAGGTCTCGAGACCAAGACCGGTCTCGAGACATACATCACTAGCATCTAGTGGTGAGGTTACGAATTGCAACCAACAAAAGTTACGGTGGTGGACAGGAAAAGATGTCATCGTCTGAGACAGTAGAGAGTAGCCAGTTCCGCAATGAGGTTTCTTTACAAGGATAAATTAAGCAATTATGTTTACTTAATTATTCAGTAAAACTATATTTTATTGCGAATATTATTGTTACTTGTTCATTATTGTGTCAGTGTTTTATTCGCTGAACTAAATTTGCTTCTTTGCACGAAGAGCAACATGGTAACGAAACGCGTTTGTCCGTTTAGGGCTACTGTAGCAACATGTCGGTGCGTTTCAATGTAAGGGGATCGCGATGTGTGTAGACAGAAACTGCTCATTCTAAGGCAATACAAATATAACGTTCATTAAGTAAGGTCTTTATACACCACTGAAAACTTATTTTTCAAGGTAGTGAGGAAACGCGCTCTGTAGCGCTGTGTGTTCGCTGTCGGCTACGGTAGAAACATGACCACACAATATGTCGACCTCCATAGAAGGGGGTGCCCGCGGTTATGGAGGTATAAATGTCTCATTCTAAGGTAATAAAAACATAACGGTTCATTATGCAAGGTCTTTATACACCACTGAAAACATAGTTATGGATCTTATATTGCATTTCTGTCAATAGATCCTCAGAAATATTACACAATGCACATTTAAGTGGCTTTAAGTACTATGCACAAACATTGAAACTAATAATTTGATACAATGGACTTATTGTGTACATACATAAATGTTTTTACATGGTACTTATATTTTAAAAATACCTTCACGTAATTACAGCTGTAATTAATGTATGTAATTACATTTGTAATTACACTGTGGACCCTTCCCTTACACCTTAACCAACCCTTAAAGCTACCCATACCTCCACACCTGACCCTAACCTTACCAGTATCACACGTCAATAGCAGCAAAAGTGTTTTACAATACAACATGAACACAATAAGTAAATTGTACATATTTTTCAAGGTAAGTACATAATACTTAAAGCCACGTAATATAAAGTGGGACCTCTTTCTTTAATTTCCCATCTAATGGGAAAGTTCTGGCTGATTTTAAAGGCATTTTTTTCTTTTCATGGGCCAAGCATTAAGTTTTAAAACCTTGACAGTTTTATGGAAAGTAATTTAACTCCCACTTGTGATTATTTAAGAAAGTCAAAAGATCTACACTTCTTTTATCTTTCATTATTCATCCCTGATTCTTAAAAAACGTAGGCCGCTTCATAGAAAGAGGAGTCATTATGTCATAGCGCTGGTGGATAGCGCTAGATGGGATATTAAAATTTCACTCTTTCGTGCAAGGAGATTATTTTCCATTTTCCTCTCTCTTTTTTAACAATAACGTTAAACTGTGGATTATGTCTTTTACCTACATTTGCGGATGTAGTCGATAGCATACCTTAATTTCTTTCGGAAAAATCGTTCTTCAGGCTTGGTAAAAGATTTTTGGCCCCACCTTGGAATAAATTAGCAGCTCAACTACAGGGTAAATGAGGTCAAATATAGACTTAAACCCATTTGGTGTTTCTGACAGGAACGCATGATTGGAATAAACATCGCTAATGGGCAAGAAGTAACTGCTCTCCGACCCATTCTGAAGATAACAGCACGACTGTCAGCGAATATGATTCACACAATTATGAGTGAAGATGAACTGCGTGTCCCTAATTACTCTCAGGTAGATGGCCTTCACGATCTATGAATTTTCTGTCAGCATGTACAGAGGCTTTAACTATGATAGTGATGTAACTGAAAGCATCACTGGCCATTGTTTGTGTGTTTTAGCTTTCTAAAATCTTTTGGGTTTTTTTTCAATCGAAGAAACATTTGTATGGTAAATAATTATATTCCCGCTTCTGTCCATACTCCAAGTGGAGACCGTGTGTGTGTTTTGAAATGAAAACCTTGAAGCAACGAGAGCACTGGGGCCCATCAGATTTATATTTTAATGTTCCTGTAAGTACTCTTAGCCTGCACATATCAATATTCGTAGGCAGGGCTTGACATTCACTTTTTTGCTCAGCAGCCACTGTGGCTAGTGGTTTTCCAAAGTTCTAGCAACTCAGCATTTTCACAGCATTTTTTGGCATCGATACAATGGAGAAAAACGGCCATATAGATATTTTTTTAAATTATTTCATAATTTGGCAGCAGGTTTATAAGGCTGCTGTCACTTTAAGACCTGACACACTGATCCATTATACTGTTACACATGCGTGTTTACATTCACTTAAAACATAACTGACTGTGTTTACGTGAATACTCACCAAGACCGGCATTTTGAGATTATTTTGTGTGTAGTTGAATGTTTATTCACAATGAGTAGTGAAAAATAACTCAATTTAGAGAGGCGGTTTTATGTGCGTGCACTTTGGGTGTGAACACTACATTTTACTTAGTTTATTATTTTAGATGCCTTTTAAAAGACTACAATTTGAAAATGCACATATTATATATAAAATTCAACCCACTAAAGTGGGTAGTGACTGTGTTACATGTCACTGCTGAAATCCACCCGTATTTGGCTGGTGTTAATGTTAAAGCCATGTTTTTAATTATCTCTTTAAATCAAATTTGTTATTCAGGTAGCTAGTTATAAAATATGTACTTATTAATTTATCTGGTAATAATAATATTTGGAAATGTGTTTTAGGACTGTCAGATCAGATTTAAAGTATTTTTATCATTAATACACAAACTGAATGTAATTTTATTAATTTTGTTGTGTTTTTGTCACTTTAAAAAAAGTGATTTTTTTTTATTCATTTTTATTTCAGTTATTAAATTGCATCAGGTTAAAATTAAAATGACAATGATGCCTTAGCAACAAGCTGAACTTATAAATTATATATATATATATATAGATAGATAGATACAAATTTCAGTTAATGTTGTTTTTTTAAGCAAGAATATTTTTTTTTTTATTTTTTTTCAATTGTTAAATTGTTTGTTTAATTTTTAGGTTGTTAACTATAACAACTGTGGTTTACACTAATGTTCCCTGTATCGTGCCCCTTATAGCATGTACTGCATTGTGCACGGAATTACATGCAAACACATTTTCAATGTAAAATCAAACAGTTGCATTCTTGTTTGTTTCGAAGCCTCTGGTGTGGTTAATTAGGGAGGGGCCAAAGACCTCTGCTTATCTCATTTACATACCACATATGTAAAATAATTCAGTACAGAAGCCATTAATGCTATTTGAAGCTTTCGTCTCGTAGTATTGGGAGAGAGTTGGGAATATGTGCCCACATTCTCATCAAAAGCTGCGCTGCTGCTATAAATAGTCAAGAACCTCTTGAGCTTCTTAATATATGTTGGGTACATCTCCCTGGAAGAAAGAAAAACGAATAAAAGAATTGTTTCAACAGGACAAAAGCTGCGAAAAAAAATTCAAGGTGCCCCTGTGCTACGCATAAACGCCTTTGTATGTTGACACACTTTCTACAGCTGTCCGACACTCCTGTTCTTGGCGGTAAAAGGCTTCGCTTGTTTCCAGGTTTGGAGATTGCTGCCATCAGTTAAGCAGTCCCTCCTGCCCTCTGCTCAGATCATTATCACTGGGGCGCGGGCTGGCGAAACGCTTCTGTTACAGTGATCACGGCGGGTAATGGTCATGATAGTTGCGTTGAAGACACGGGCCTGTTCCGACATGGCTCAGTTTGAAGAAGTCCTCCTGAGTGCAATGCCTCCAAGAGGAAAAGACACTTAGACATCTGAAAGTGTCTTACATTAAGTACTTTTTCTTGTAGACACGTTCATCCTTCACAGAGAGGCAGAGAGCAAGGGAGCACATCACTGAAAACACACATGCTCAAAAATACATTTGTATTTTTCAACTTCACTCGCTTCAAGGAAGAAGAAAAACACCATTCGTATTCCTTACATGGCACATGCATTTTTGATGCTCGTCGGTGTCACGTTAAAATCCTCTCTCGTTACTCATAATCCATAATTGAAGATTACCTGTATAATTCCCTGTGATCTCGGCTTTTGAACCTTTTAATGATGGTTTGACTTCTGCGTTTCAAAAGAAATGAAGGTGGAGGAAATTTTTCTGATGTTTTTTTCTAACAATATTGGACATTGAGCGGCGAAACCCCCGGCATTGGCGTGGTGGTAGCATGTCGGCTTGGAAATCTCAGCTGGTAAGGCAAAGATTGCAGCTTTGATCCCAAAAGTGTCCAAAAGAGGAAATTGCCTATTTCCTGTCCTATACTACAGGGTGCTATCACAACTGTGCCTTCAAGCATAGCACTTAAAGGTGTTATAACGGTTGAGTAAAGCATTGCAAATAATGTATTGCCTACACTAAGGCTGTATGATAGGTCTTAAAGTGACAGCAGCCTAAAATACCTGTTGCCATTTGTGTCATTAATGTTAATCAAACAACATAAGATAGAGAAAATCACTTTTGTAACTATAAAATATTAATTATTTATACAGTGAAGACTATGCAGTGTTATTCTACATTTGGTTATTCAATTTCTGTATCTGAATATTGTTAGGCCTTGTTTACACTGTCAGTGAAATGTGACCCAATTCCGATTTTTTGCTCATATGTGACGGATCGGATGTGTTCTATGACAGTGTAAACAGAAAAAAACGCATGCATTCGGATATTTCGAGATCGGTTTCAGGCCCTGTTCATATGTGGAAATAAATCAAATATGTGCCAATGCGACTGTCATGTGAACAGGCAGATCGGATTTTCTGGGGCATTAGGCTATGTATCCGCGGTTTATTTACGAGAGAAACGCCGACGCGCATCTGCAAAGGGACGGATGGCCCGACGAAACATTGTGTCGTCGTAGGAGAGGAATGTGGACACACATTGACACAACATACCAAAGGTTGGCTTGCTCATTATGCCATAGACCCACTGCTCCTTGTTAAAGCCCGCCACAATCTCATGAAAGTGTGCATCTATAGCACAAATTTTATTTCTCGTGCCATTTACGCCGAAATTTTTTTGCGTGCATACGATGCATAGTCTTCGCGTGCATATGATATGCACTTTATGGCGTGTAATACACACGCACTCCACACCCCTAATCCTACCCAAGGGGTTTACAGTGCGTATCATGCACGCAAAAACTATTTTTGGCGTATTATGGCACGAGAAATAAAAGTAGTGGTATAGATACGCGCTTTCATGAGATCGTGTTGTATGTTCCCACCAGTCCTGAGATCTCTCTCGCACACAATAACTGAAGCACATGCGCAGGCTGCAATGATGGCCCTTTTCGTCCTCCTCCGCCTCAAAATCATGATGTTTGGCAAACTTCGCATATATCGCAAAGCTAGCATCAAGCATATTTTGCGTTCGTCCATCTGTGCAAGAACCCTCTTTAAGCATGTGCAACGTTTCAGATAGTATTGCCAAGTGTAAACACCTGAATCGGATATGGGTCACAATTGAAAGAACGTGTAAACAGACGGTCAATAATATCTGATATAGGCAACAAATCAGAATTGGGCATCAAGACCTGCAGTGTAAACGAGGCCTTAGACTTACCTGAAAATCATAAATATGTTCTGTTTTACATATGTATGTAACCTCTAGCTGGCCTTGATACTTCTATCAAATATTGGCTGGATTTGTGTTTATTAGTCCAGTCAACATTAATCATTCTGAATGTTGACTGAATTTGAAAATAACCATTTATTTAATATATTTTTGAAGACTTAATATAATATGTATTTTTAACTAAGCCCAAGCAAGAATATTAGTTCAACTTAGATATTTTTGCTTTTCCAGCATTTCATTAATTGGCATTTTTGCAGTGTTTATATTTGGATATTTTCTGAAAAACTACTAAAGCAATAAGATCCAAGATTACTGTTTTTACTGTATTTTTGAAGAAATAATTGCAGCGTTGGTAAGCATAGCAACTTTTCAAAAACATAAACATATCAGTACAATACCTGTCAAAAGTTTGGTAACACCCTTTTTTTTAAGTCATATACTGTACATATATTTATAAAACATCTGCTTCTGTTATACAGATTTTTTGAAATTTACAATTTTGCAGTGTAAAATCTCTTAAAGTGAAACCAGTTGAAAATTGATTAAAAAAAAGGGTACATTTGTAGATATTTTACTAATCATGATCATGCTTTCTGATGCTGATAAGAGTGTCATACCACATTATCACATTAAATATTGCCAATATTTACCATTTCCTTCAAGCATAACCCATAATCCCAGGTTGCTTAAATCAGACAGTCTCTGCAATTAGTGCGCTGCACTGAAAACACATCTGCTAAATGACAGGTAACACATCCATGCATATTTGAATGCTTAGCTTTGACATCCTCCTCATCTGCCTGCAGTCTGTAAATCTCACATTATTGCTTTTATTGTGACACATGTCATTAATGCTACGTTAGAGAGATAATGTGAAGTCTTATCACCCGTCTTTTGTGACATGATTTAAATTAGATTTTGGTCTCACTACATTTCCTCTCCAATTCTCAAACGGCCTGTAAAATTTGCCCCTCTATTATCTCTACCCAACCTGGTTGATTGTGAATGTCATACTTCATGTAGGGATATTGGATTTTAAAGGAGAAGTTCACCACAAACATAATTTACTCACCCTCATGCCGTTACAAACTTTTTTTTTTTACAAACATGCTTAACACAAAATATATTTGAAGAATGATCCAGCTGTGTTTGTCCAGTTAAAAAAAGTCACTGGTGTTCAATGGGGGCATGAAAATGTGTACATAATAACATAATTTTTCTGTTTGTCTGAACTATCCCTTTAAGAGTGAAGGTAGAGTGGTGAATCATCTCATGCTGGGTTTATGCAATACTTTTGTTCATAATAATCAGAAGTGCTTCATTCCAGACGTCAAACGGTGAAATATACAGTCATGTTCCTCCTCTCTTGTTTCTTAAGTGTCTTCTAAGACCGAATACTCATCCTCGTGAGCGTATTGTTTCTCCTTTCCTTTTTTCCTGATATATTTTCAAAGCTCATTTTCTCTTTTTTTCATCCCTCGTGCCTCAGTTGCTTTTTGCAATAATTATTCTCTTTCTCTTTGTCCCTTTTCCTCTTTCTTTCATTCTCTCATCTCTGTACGACTGAAAACACTGATGCACAGCCGTCTTGGCTGAGAAACTGAAGCAAGTATCCCCTCTTGACTGTGGTCAAATCACTGTGGTTAAATCACTGCCCGCCTTTCATGAGCGGCCATATTGTTTCTTTCTTTGATGTGGGTCTGCTTTTGTGGCAGTGTTATGCTGCCTACCTGGAAAGGCATCCAGATGGAGGGAAAGGAGAGAGGGGTAAGCTTGTGTCCGCTTGCCATCTGTCCTCTATCGGGCAAGATATTCTTCTCATGTAAGAACACACAAACACACACACCGCTATTGCACCGTTGAGCAGCTCAGGCGCAAAGCAATGTTTAGTGTGTGGTGTTTTGAGCCTGTTTCATGATGCTAGTATGGCTTGATTTTGTCGCACTCAGTAAACGTATGAAGTCATTGGAATTTGTTGTTTAATAAAATACTTGAAGCCACAACTTCAGTGTCATCAATCACTCTGGATCTTCACACTGTATAAAGAAAAAAAAATCTGTGAAATTTACGGTAAACAAACAGTAGTGGGTGCCAGATTTAACTTGACCCTTTCATGCACAGAGGTCACTACAGTGGACAGCTATTCAAAAAGCATTTTATTGAGTATGCATGTGTTTTTATGGCATAGTTGTACATCAACCTCCACAGTGGAGTCTAGTGCATAATCCAGCCACTGTAAGTGGATTCTTTTTTTCCCCAAACCAAGATGCCCGACGGCCAGTCAGAAATCCCATGTTGCTCTGGAATATCAATCCATTCATTGTATCCTAGGACACTCTCAGGTAAAAAGGAAGAAGAAAAAAAAAAAGTAGGATCCGAGGAGTCATATCATTGTTAAAATTTCCAAGTATTGTATAATATATTATGTAACTACTATTACTGTGGCTGTTGTTCTTGAAAATACTTCATCTGCAGTAACTTTTTGGCTGTAAATAAATTAATTTGTGTTATTAGAATGTAATTTGCAGTTACATAAAGTAATGTGGTTACATAATGTACATTATTTGTAATCAGGGCTTGACATTAACACACGCCAAATGCAGGTGTATTTCAGCACTGACGTGTAACTACTAGCCACTTTGGCGGTCTGAATTTTATAATTGTAGTCTTTTATAAAGGTATCTGAAATATTAAACAATTAGTGCAATGTATGATACCAGCTGCGCTTACACACAAACCCACCTCCCCTCACTCACTCATTTGTTCCGGATGAATATTGTGGCAGTTACAGGGCTTGAATTTCGGCGTGGGATTGCACGTATTGCACATAATTTTACACTTTCCCGCAGATTTTGTGCTCGCACCCAAAGTGCACGCACATAAAACTGCCTCTCAGTACTAAATTGAGTTCTTTTTCACTGCTTATTGAGTTTAAACAGTCAAATACACACAATATGTCAAAATGCGGGATTTGGCGAGTATTCACGTAAACACAGTCAGTTATGTTTTAACGTAAACAGTTGAGAAGGAAAACACATGTTTAACAGTATAATGGATATGTGCGTCAGGTCTTAAAGTGACAGCAGCCTAATACACCTTCTGCCAAATTATGAGATAATATTAAAAATATCTAGATGGCAGTTTTTCCCCATGGTATCAATGTCAAAATTGTGGCCAGTGAAAATGCTGAGTGGCTATAACTTTGGAAAACCACTAGCCACAGTGGCTGCTGAGCAAAAAAGTGAATGTCAAGCTCTGCTTTTAATGCATTGATTGTTACAACAGAGAAGTAATCAAGATTTTGAAAGGTTTTGAACAAAATCTCTTACCAAGGCTGTATTTAGTAAAAACAATCAGGATTATTTAAAATAGAAATCCTTTTTCAAGCACTTTTGATTAATGTAATGCGTCTTTTCTGAATAAAAATATTAATGTCTTTGAAAAAACAAAACAAAACAAAAAAAAAACCTTATGGAACATTATCAGGGAAACGTGATTGGAACGCCATAAAAAGCATTGAGCAGTTTTTCCCAAGATTTTATGTGGGTCCGCTTTGTCTGCGCTCTTTAAAACTATGAGATATCTGCTGACTAGCAGCATAACACATGCCTTCATCCTCTTTGCCCTCTCATATTTCCGACACAATTCTGCTAATCCCTCCTTTTTCCTGTTCCGGCGCCAAATTGAGCTAAAACTTGTTTTAACCGCTCTAATATTGATTCTCTGCTTTGTTCGGCATATTTTCTATCTGTTGCCTCAATTAGAGAGAAAAGGTAATTATACAGAGCGTAAAGAGAGTGTCCTTCTATTTCGGATGACGAACGCCCGTCCGCTTTAATCAATAACCTTTGTCTGACGATAATGTGTGTATTTAGTAACTTGACTCAGGAAATGGATTAAAAGCTCAGAGGGAACAGGCCAATGAACCACAGTCAATATAATGGGGAGGAAGTCGTAGCTTGATATCTGTAATGGATGTTCTTGAAGGGATTCATAACTATGAAATTGTGTTTTTTTTCACAGCCATGAGTGTCTAAAGGCTTTAGAAGAACTGGGTGATAAAATACAGATTTGATTATACATGATCAAGTTCTCAGAGTATATTCATTACAGTATCTGAGAATATAAAACACCTTGGATGAGAGAAAAAAAAAAAACATTCCATTCCAATGCATTTTCTTAAAAGAAATTCTCTACAGAAAATGTGTTTCCACCATAGTGAAAATGAATTGACTGGAATGAACGGCAAATTCAGTTAAAACATTTAATTAGGACCTCTGAACACAGAAACATTAATTGCTGAATGAATCCGTGTTCAATGACACTCTGTCGTGCATTCCAGTTACATTTCTGACTCGGCTACGAAAAAACATCCTCTCCCTTTTTTTTTTTTTTTTTTTTTAAATCTACAGCTTCTAATAAGGAATTCAATACCAAGGCTTTTATTTATTTCCTGTAAGTGACACTGAATATACCCTCTTAGCACTTAATAAGTGAGCAGTCTTTCTTCAAGTAACTTATTCGACTTGGACAGGCTTATAGCAAAAAACAAAAAAAGACAGCATTTTGTTTTGACCAACAATAGACATATGCATCACAGTTGTCATTTTTGTCATATTTCTGATAGTTACGCACTGCAGTGTCACTTCCACCATTGATACTTTGAACGTTTCTGAAATAAAATGCCTGCTTTTAAAGATTAATTTTATAGCTAACATGTCATGAATCCTAAATTCCTACAGTTAATTAATATGTTCACCCTTTTTGCCAAACAATTCCTGTTTAATGTCCTGCTGGCAGTGTTTCTGACAGCTCTGTACGTTAACAATGGAGCGGTTCGTAGTGTTTGAATATTTTCACAGATATGAATTTCCCGGATCAATAACTCGTGAGCTAAACATTGTTAAAACACAAATGACACCTATTTACAATCATAGTAACGATCATAGCTACAACCCAATATTCCTCAAAACGAGCTTTATAAATTGATCTCTATGAGCAGGCAGCTGTCCATCACAGGAAAATAAATACTTTTTAAAAATATATAAAAAAAAAAAAACAGCTATTTTTAATTGTAATAACATTTCATTATATTACTGCATTTTAAATCAAATAAATGCAGCCTTGGTGAGCAGAAGAGAAAAAAGTTTAAAAAAAAAAAAAAAAAAAAAAAATCTTACTGACCCCAAACTTTTGAACAGTAGTGTAAGCTATGTTATAGATTTTTTATGTATTATATATTTTGGTATATATTATTATTTCTATAACTATTTTTGGTCATTGAATGCCACACAACATTTGAATGAACAGTTTGAATATCATTAGCTTCCCAAAGAGCAAAACAAAACAACATGCGAATAGAAAATATGAGTGTTGAATAAACGCTTTAGAAATGTGGCATTGAAACTTAACGTAGATTATCACTAACTGCAGCGAATCAGCAAACAAGAAGCGTTCATATACATTTTTTAAATGGAAATCAAGAGCAAATCGTTTTTATATTGTGTCTGAATGCTAAACGCTCTTGTTTTCACTGGAAGTTCAGCAGCTGCCAAACAGAAAGCTAACAGAAAATCTGTAGTCATTGCTATGGAAAATGATTCACGGCCGATTCTAGTCGCATTGGTATAAACTGGTAGATTACACTGTCATCTACATGTCGCGCCAAAAGCAAATGGAGCTCATTAAAATCAGTGATTCTATATTGGACATGTGCCAAATCACAGACAGTAAACGAATGCTACGTTCTATTTCTGACACACTGGATCCGCGCGCTTGCTCTACTGACAACAAGACAAAAACATTTGGAATGTTCGCTTCGTTGTATCGAAGGATGCGCCGGTGTAGTTAGAATGTTGCAGACCATTTTCTTTTGCACATAGTCATGAGTTTCAAGAAAATGCCCCTTAAAGGTACAGGAATTTCTCCTATCTAGTGGAGAAATTGTATTTTGCATTCAAACGAATAGTGCTCTTTAGCGGCTCGCTTTTACAAATGCGTGTTGCTACTACGGTAGCCGTTATGTACCAAGAAGCCATGACAAAATGTATGGGAAAAGCTATCCCGATATTTACCCACGTTTTTTGAATTCGCCAGTCACGTTTCTTTTTACATTCACTTTTTTTGGCGACAAGGATTCCTTCTCCTGTGGCTCGGCATAAGCAGAGAATGTCTAATATGGGGAGAACATTCACTCAGTAAACTTCCGGATTTTGAACTGGTTGCAGTTCCACTCTGGTTCCATATGAGGGCGCTTACAGGACGAGTGAAGAATGAATGGAGGTCTATGGAGCTATACCCCTCAAAATCGACTTTTCTCAGGATATAATTTTTTTGTCTAGTAATTTGAATGTTGTATTCGAAAGGAGATGCAAAGAAATTACTCTTTGCTGGGTGTTAGATTTTTTAGAGTCACTCATTTGCTTTAAAAAGTCTTTTAAAATGTCAATGAGGTCATACACATCGTTCCACCAGAGATACTGCTTTACGGCAATCCTTCAGTCACTTTGGTGCTTTCGCGCTCTGCACTTTCTTTTCTCTCGAGGCATCGACAACACAGCTGACACAGGTAAATACACGTGCCAGAAGAGTTTTTGTTTTGTTGTTTTAAAAGACAACGCCGAAAATACACACACACACTCTGGTCCCTCTTCGGATGCCACGATGCCATCAAGCGGTATCTCTGGTCGTAATCAGTCCTTCACTGACCAATCAGCGTTCATTAGCAGAATGCTAGCGTGTAATGGGCAACAACAACTCAACCTGTAAGAAATCGAAAGGACATAAGTACTCGTTTATTCAACTTTCGACCTATAACCCATGTTGAACTTGCAAAATCTACAATCAAATCTGAGATTTCTCAACGGCAATCGGGTGAAAGAGACAAATTTAGCCGTCTGGCTCCATAGACTCCCATTCATTTTGCACTCAGGGCGATCACCCGTGGAACTCTGGTGGAACTACAACCCAAATTCTGTACAATAGGACTTAATAGGGAGTGGCCAGGCTTTCCATAGACGGGCTTTGGCATAAGTATGATCCTGCATTATGTAGTTCCATGCAGTGCAGCCTTTCAAATTTGCCACGACAGTGAATAGCGCCTCTCACTGATCTCCTTGTCCGTTTCAGCTGGTTTCAGTCACGTGACGCTGGCTCTGAATGAAAACGCGTTGAGGTAGGCTAGTGCTTTTTGTCCCTCTCTGCTATTATAATTTTTCAAAATGGCGGAATGACATGGAAGCCTTCTTGGACTTACCTGTCCAATGTAAATAAAGATAATATATTCTTCGCTTATGATGATAAGTCAGATCATTGGCAGAGGTAATTTTACACCAATGAGGACATATTTATGAATAAAGACATTGATTTTAGCTAATAAAATACTTAAAAAAAACTACACAGTGTACCTCAGAACACCTCAACACCTCAATCCCTTTAAAAAATTGAGCTTCCAGCGCCCCCGATGTTCTCCAAAACTGTCATGACGCCAAGCCCCCTCATGGAAAAAGAAAGCCGTCGTGTTTACAACTGTGACTGTGCTTCTCAGAATCAACTTCATTCTGGATTTTCAAAAGTATGTGAAGTTCGCCATTGTTGCAGTACACTTGCACAATGCTCTTGAATGAATAATATTAGATGTTAACCAGTCTTTTTTTGGAGATCAACTTTACATTTTCACAAACGAAGTGTGATTGGTTGCTTTACATGTTGGTCAGAAGACCTCCTGGACGGCCCTCCGCCAATGAAAGCTGCACTGGAGTCCAGACATTCTTCCATCAGTTTGAAGGTCTGGCTACTCAAAATCCAATTGCATTATGGGATCAGAGATCCCTGTATATCCATCAGTGATCAACTCAGAAAGGGTGATTATATTTCCAGCTGTAGCACCATTTGTGTTGTTGTTGTTTTTTTTTTTTTTGAAGATGAAGCACTTTACTTTAAGAGAAACACAGAAACCGCTGAACCAGCTCCCAGGTTGAGCTCATTCATAAGTGCCTAATGACAGAGACTACAGGCGAAATTCTGGGCAAATGTGTGCAGATGCTATAAAACAGTGAGTGAAGCAGTCTCAAAGATTGCACTGCTTACGGAAGATGTCTTTCCTCCGGTTTGCGCGCTCATACTTTCCGACAGTGGATGCGGAGTGGATTATTTATGGCCTTTACTGCCGTTGTGGTGAAAATAGGTTGGCTGCATTAAAGGGCCTAGTGTGTGTGTGTGTGTGTGTGTGTGTGTGTGTGTGTGTATGAAGGGTCTAATCAGCCCAGGCAGGTGTCATTTTGAGCTCTCACTCTCTCCCGGAAGGCATCCTGTATTATCACATAAATCACACTCTTAATGTGATGTGAGGAACCAGAATGTTCAAAAAGACACATCACACATGTTTGATTTTTTTTTTTTTTTTTTTTTTTCGTCTCTTTGTCTCTTGGAGCATAAAATGTAATATCACACTTTGGAGATACTGTTAGGCTTGCGTTACCTTGAAAATGTACAATTAGCCTTCTTGGCTGTAGGAAATGATTCCACCTTTATAATTATTTCATTACTTCTGTAGTTTACTGTGGTGTCGAACGTTTTCAAATTAGCTGCAGCGATGCAGGGAGGAATTCATATTTTTGTCCTGATAGTTGTAGTGCCTTCTTTTAAATATTATGAATACGTTTTACGTATAAGCTGTTATCTGCTACCCACGCTAATTGTTTTGTCGTTTGGTCCAGATAAGTTGTTTTCAAGCTCATTTGAACACGAACACGGCTAATTGCGAGGTTTTGGTTGCTGTGCACTTGACTTAATTATACAATTTAGCAAATGTCTATGCTTTGTTTTCTGTACTAAAAAAAAAAAAATGATTAGTGTTTTTCTTTGTAATTTATGTATTTATTTATTGATTTTTTTTTTTTTTGTAACAGCATTGTAATTTTTCAGACAATTAGGCATATTTGCTCTTGTCACGTAGTTCAGATGCGAGCCGGTTAATTGTCTCCACTTCATGAGCTCAGATCCGTTCTGTCCTTAAGCGTCAGCAGAACTCCAATATACCATATGTTTCACAGGACGTATTGATGCTTGCGATGTAATACTGTATTATCTATCCACTAAATGTTTTGTGATGTCAGCCCTAAAAGTAACAGCACAACAAGGAAGAGAGCAAGAACAATGCTAGTTGGTGTTATTTATGGTAGTTTTCACTTTAGAGCTTTTGGCAGGGATTTTGGTTCATTTAGTTGGCGTAAAAGCTGTTTCTGGTGCGTTTCGCTTCATATGAAGCATATGTATCTGTCTGAAACAGTGGTCTGTTGTATTAAGAAATTAGCTTATTTTTTGAATTAGCTTAAATTAGCTATTATCACAGTATATTCACTATGATTTAATACAACATTCGTACAACTGTTCTGATTTTTGTTTTTCTTTTCATTTAAAGAATGAGAACCATGAGTAGTTTGGTATATTTTATTATTTCTTAGAGGAATTTTTTAACAAAATCCCTTATAAATATACAATGTAGGCTATATTAACAAAAATCGTTTGGTGCAACTAACCCATAAAACAGAACCTCAAGGCAGCGACTCCCCAAGTATTATTGTAATTCAGATATATATTTTTTTACTTTTTTACTTTAAAATATAATTGACACGCACAAAATAACACATATGTACATTTTCTCTCTCTCTCTCTCTCTCTCTCTCTCTCTCTATATATATATATATATATATATATATATATATATATATATAGAGAGAGAGAGAGAGAGAGAGAGAGAGAGAGAAATGAACACATTAAATGTTTGTTCGTTCATTTATTCGACTGTTGTTTAAAAGTTTGGGGTCAGTAAGATTATTATTTATTTTATCTTTTTCAAGTAATATTTCTAATCAGCAAGGATATGTTAAATTAAGGACGTTTTAAACAAAGTGAAGACTTTAACATTGTTACAAAAAATATATTTTTCAAACAAATTTGAAACTTTCTATTCATTAGAATCCTGAAAAAAATAATAGTTTATTTTATTAAATTAAATTAAATGTTTTCCATAAATATTATTAAGCAACACAAATGTTTTCTTTCTTAATAATCAGAAATGTTTCTTGAGCAGTAAATCAGCATATTAGAATGATTTCTGAAATATCATGTGACACTGAAGACTGATGATGCTGATAATTCTGCTTTGATCACAGGAATAAATGTTTATTTTGCAGTATTTTTGATCAAATAAATGCAGCCTTGGTGAGCAGAAGAAACTTTTTACCGACCCCAAACTTTTTCAGTAGTGTAGATCATTGTGATTGACCCCAAAATAATTTTTGTATTGTGTGTACATGGCCACCAATTTAGATCTAAAACCATAAATGCTCTCTATGCATTGACTTTACTCAAGAGCAATCCTCTTGTCAAATGCAGCATTCTGCGGTGCAGTTGAGATTTATTTATGTGCTCTCTTTTAGCCCAGCCGACCTTAGTCGACTCCATCAGTGGCCCTGCTGAGGTTTGAAATAGACCCAGATCGGTGACAGCGGGAGAATGACATATTGTCTCTTTCCACCTCTATTTTTACAATCCTGTTACAGTTTGTTTGACATTTTTTATCATGACTGTTGGCGAGGCGTCCCACTGCGGCGCCATCCATTTGTAGGTTTTTACACATTGTGCTTGTTTCAAAATGATGTTAGAACTGGTCACTTAGTTGTCAGGACATGTTTGTCACCTTTATTCTTGTCTGTTAACCGCTTTGTGTTGTTTATGGTTTTTACGGAGGAGCAAAGTTGTTGTCGCATTTGAATCAGCTCATCTTGATGGTGTGTTATTGCTTTGACTATCAACGAACTGCAGCAAGGTCAACGTCCCACATAAAGTAAGATTACAGCATGACTACAATCTGCCGCGAATGTGGTGTGGAGCGAGTGGGTTAGCGACCTGTTTAACTACCCAATACTGAGATCCATAAAAACAGCAGTGTCACCCCCCCATCCCATCCCAATGAAATTTACCTCTGATCTGAGGTGACTTTCCATGCTGTCACTAAAAGAAGTGACATTCAGCTATAAGGTTTAAGGCAAATCATTATTTCATTGAATCGGCAAGAGAGAATGATTTAAAAATGGTGTAATGCAAAAATATTAACCGTATTTTTAAGTAGTTTTAATTCAATTCCAAGCAAATGAAATGATACGGGTTCAAAGTTATTTGTGTGGGTGATTTGGGAAAATAAAAATAAAGTAGTTGTGTTTTTTTCATAATTTGTTTTGTTACAGTTTTTGCTATTTAAGTCTGGTTTAGCTGCTTTTCCTTTAAGTGAAAAACATTGTGGGTCGTCGTGTCTCTCGCAGCATTATATAGAAACATTTCATATATATTTTTTCTATAATATTAGAACTATAACTTATATAGAAGTAATTTTCCTGGTGAAACGGCACCTGTTATGAAAAATACTATATCAATAATCAAACCTGTTATGATTTTGTTGCTTGTATTTCTGTGTTGCTGGTCTAATGTGAGAAATATCCCACATATGATGTTCTTAAAAAAAAAAAAAAAAAACTGAAACCTTCAAAAGTTCTGAATATTTTCAACAGAGGTTGCTAGAACACATGACAGATACTTTGTGACAGAAGTTTTTTTGTTGTGGCAGATTTCTTGTTTTTATTTTTTTTGTATTTTTTTTTGTACTACAATTAGAACTGACTTTTAATAGCTTATTTAAAAAAAAATGTTTTGCTATCCTGAACTATACAATTCTAAAATTATAATCTAAAGAAAGAATGAAGTAAACACAAGCTCTTTCAATATTTTTTGTTTGAAAATAATTATTTATTTATTTACCCCCCACCCCCCCTCTCCCCCTTTTGGTTTTTTAGAAGTTATGAGTGTTCCACAGTTTAATTTCTAAAAAAAAAAAATTTATTTATTTCTGGTTACAATAGTGTCAATGAAGAGCTTGAGATGAGATGAATATATGTGACAAGTGAAGAAAAATACTATTTATATAGTATTATAATATGTATTATTAATATTTATAATAAGCTTTTGTTTTCATTTTAATTTAAGTTTAATTTTTGTTATGTGCTGCTTTATTTTTTCATAATATATTTTTATTTTATTTCAGCTTTATTTCAATTAACAAATTATTGTCATAGTTTTTGTTTTAGTTAACAATACCAAAACTGGTCACTTGTGAGAATATCTTGGCCAAATGTGCCCATGGTTGAAGAACACACTGTTATATATAGTTTCTCATTTTAGGATGGAGGGATTTTTGAGTTGTGAATGCCGTACCTCAAGTTGCCGTACTGATGTTCTTGCTAATGTTTTTGCTGCTCTGCTTCATTTAATGTATTTGTTTTTCTTGTCGACTCAAATAAAAACTAGCTGATGTAATCTAATGATTTTACAAACAACTTAATTGTCTTTCTGTCCACCTCACCTTTATCTCAGAGTATTAAAGAGGACAGAAATGTCTTTACGTTTCTCTCAGACGGGAATAAAGCAGTCGTCTGTTGTTTTGCTGGTTGACTCACTGCAGTGAATGACAAAATGAATAATTGTATGGAGGAAACAGAGATGATTGAAAAAGCCAGATACAAAGTGTGACAGTGAAGAGCATTGTGTGTGTAAAAGCTGAGAGAGATGTGTTTAGTGGATGGTGCTGTATCACTTAAGCAGGCGTGGAAAATCTAGACATCACTAATGAGAGAGAGAGGAGAGGAGAGGAGAGGAGAGGAGAGGAGAGGAGAGGAGAGGAGAGGAGAGGAGAGGAGAGGAGAGGAGAGGAGAGGAGAGGAGAGGAGAGGAGAGGAGAGAGAGAGAGAGAGAGAGAGAGAGAGAGAGAGAGAGAGAGAGAGAGAAAAATAGACACTGTTCTCTTTTTTTCTGGTCTTGGCTTCTCATCCCTATTTTTAAAAATATAAATTTTATTTATTTTTAGCATATACCTGTTTTTAAATATCTAGAGATTAAATGGATGCCTCTGTTTGAGGCCTTCAATGTGTTGCTCTCCCAGAATACCTCAGAAAACAGTCAAAATAAGTCCAGAAGTCCAGTACAAGTGAAAGTCCCAACACCCCCCCGTTTCTGAAGGTCAGACATTCAACAGAAGCAGGCAGACGGTTTCTGATCGTGACACACACACACACACACACACACACACACACACACACACACACACTGCTCTCATACCGTTCAGGTCCAGCAGAGGGGGGAAGCTGATCTGGGTCAGGATATATCGCCAGACTCGCAGATTGTTTGGGGTCTGAAACTGTTTGGGTATTTCTAATGAAATACAACATTTTCTATTGCATATCTATCTATCCCTCTATCCATCATCTATATATCTATCTGTCTATCTGTCTGTCTGTCCTTAATTAACTGAAAAAACAAAGTGTGAAATGTTGGACTCATGCACTCAACTGTCACAGCTTTATTACATAGTGGAGAGGGAGGAGCTATTAGACTCCAATGCTGAATGACAAAATAACCTTATCCTACTGATCCATCTTTCATAAAGTGTTTTGTGAATCCCACATTGAACTCTGAGATTTGAGAAGCAGCCGTCAATAAAATTACATTTGAGGGCTGGTCAAGTTGTTCGTGGGCAGACAACGTACAACATAGGTGGGAATTATGCAAATGTCTTATCTAGTGACGTAGAACCGTAACGCAGTTCAAGTACAAACGACTTGTTTAGGCGGCTTAGAGGCGATTATTTCTTTTGAGAGACAATAAATGTATTTATCGTGCACTTTCGACATTGCAACTTTGCAGAACTTTTACATTCTCAAACAGTTGTATTACACACTGTATGAAAGGGAATATTTGAAAAACCATAATAGGGGCACTTTAAATGTACAACAGCTAAACAATGTTACCAGAAAAAAAACACCAGCACAGGTGTTTTTTTTTTTTAATGAAGAGACAATGATACCTATGGCCCGGTTTACACCTGGAATTAAGATGCATTTTGGTTGATCGGATCACAAGTGGACAATACACTAATAAACGGAGTCTAAAACGGTTCACTTTCGACTATTTCTAGAGGTAGTCGAAAACGCATTAGACCGGATTGCTTTCATAGTGTAAACGCTCGTGGTCGAATATGTTCAAACAGCCACAAAAGACCGTCAACTCTCCGCCTACTGACCTTATGCCTAAATGTTATGGGAAGTGCGCTAGCTAGACGGGATTTAAACTTGCGGCTGTCCGAGCAGAAACGTGTTCATATGTAAATTGCGCAAGCTTATTTTGTCCATTTGACCGAAAGATCTAAAAAACACTTACCTGCCCATAGACCCTCCCCTCAAATCAGGACAGAAGTGGTTGAAAGTGGACAAAAGAGACTGATTAAACATGTGAACGGAAATGTGTCTCCCTCTTACTTGTGATCCGATCGACTAAAACACATCTTAATACCAGGTGTAAACAGGGCCTGAGTCTCCATGTTGTGAAATTTTCTTTAGTGGCTTCATTGTATCTGAGAGCTGTATGTGGTGCAGCGCCCCCTGCTGCCCTGGAGAACGTCCATTGGCAAAAGCACTATATTTATTTTGTTATACTGAAAATTGTAATCCTGTTAGTAATCCTAATTTCTTCCAAATTCATCTGTAATCTGTTTCAGTTATAGTTGACATTAAACACTATTGGGGAATTGTGTTTGAAATGGTAAAATCCATCCAAAACTATTTAAACACCATTTTCCACTCATGTATTCAGCTTTTATGACATCATATTATTTGAGAGACCACGTGGAATATTATTACTTAATTTGGCCTACAGAGAATTAGTGAAGACACAAAAGTGATTAAAAGTTTTAAAAAAGTAACTTTTTTTACATTTAGTTAAAAATCTATGACCTGCAACGTGATACACTTTTTGTCTGAGTAATTTGAACCCAAACTATGCCCCAGGCCACTTTTCTTATATTGTTTTTGTTTATTAGCTTAGAAAACAATGGAAGCCTGACAGTGAAGTTGGTAAGTCTGCAGCAGAAAGAAGTAGGCGTGCGGGTGAGGGTTTGAATATCAGCAGCTCTTTGTTTTACTAGCGTTTACGAGGCAGATACTCCGGCGACTTTAGCAGCCCTTGATGAGCCATTTAGCATGCTAATCATCTGACATCCTGCTCGTTAAAGAGGGAGAGAGAACGAGAAGAGGTAGAAAGAGTGGGTGAAAGCCAAGAAGAGTCTCTCTCGCTCCCTGTACGTCTGCTTTCCTTTGGGGAGGTTTGATAAAATGAATGCATTATTGCCTTTTTCTCAGCCACCCATAAATTAAAAGATAACAACAACATGTATACGGCATGAAGATTAGTTTTGTCGAAGTGTTTCTAATTATTTTCCACCCAGCAAGCTGCGCCAGGCGCTCCAGTATTGATGAATAACTTTACGACGGCCTTCAACAAGCCGATGTTGTTTTGGGAAAGGGGAGTTATGCGGTTTATGTGGAGACATGTTCTCTCTAGAGCGGTATTAGTTGCTTGGTTTGGGTGTGAGGCAGAAAAAAACGTTTAATTAGCAAAGCAATAAAGTCAGAAAAAGACCAATGCACTGCCTCGTGAAGAAATTACATCTCCATTCCAATAGATCGCCCATAGCTGCACTGCTGCTGGTGTCATTGTCCTCCTCAAATTCAATCCGGACACATTTTTAATTGCTGTAAACTCATGTATATTTATATCAAGTTTTTTTGGGGTGTTTTTTTTGTTTGTTACGGAAGCCAGGTTGTAGCGCACTTCATTATCGGAACAGTGTGTGCGTGTCGGTTGACTGCGAGCTCATTTCGTCAAACACAAACACTTCATTCCCTCAAGTGCGTCAGCCTCATCTGTTCTAAATTCATATCAATAAATAATATCGCAACGTGCCCTCTCAAAATCACCCCGCCAAGCTGATTACACAGATCCACGATCCTCGCAGGATTCCACGGAATGTTCTGGATTCCTCTGTCACGTACTGGCTCTCAGCTGTTTACCTTTTAAAATAGAAAAGATTTGAAATTGTAATAATATTTCAAAATATTACAATTTTATGCTAAGAAAAAAAAGTTTATTTTAAGAACTGTTCATTTTGAGGTCCCTTGGTGAACCAAACATGGTTCTTCTATGCCATCGCTGAGAAAATACCCTTTTAAGAGTGTAGTGTATATTAATTTTAAATGTACCAATAAACATGTTAAACATTTAACAATATTTGCTTTTTTAGCATCTGTCCACATTTGCGTTCACTGTATAGAAAAGAGCTTAAGTGCTTAATTTCCACGAAGTTCCACAAAATAACTTGTTTAACTGCACACGTTACACAAATTACACAATTGAACTTGTTCACAAAGATCTATGCCTCGCTTTTTCTATCGGCTTTACTTATTCCAATCTATGATTTTCCTAATCTATATACAGTATGATTACTCTTTTTGTATTGCATCTTGAGTCCAAGTAACAGAAACGGACAAGCTAGCATCCGTTCTAAATTTAATAAATAACATGGCAACATGTGCCTTCTCAAAGTCCCCCTACCAAGCTGATAACACAGATCCACGATCCTCACAGTATTCCGTGGAATGTTCTGGAATCCTCCATCACGTGGCAGCTCTCGATGTAACCTTTAACGTGAGCCTTTCAATATCCTTCCCAGACGGCCAGCAGAACGGCTTCATTTTCAAACGTGCTGACGGTGTTCATTTTTGCCTTTGCAGACAAGCTTCAGTCACGACGACCTGTGCTCTTGCGGCTCCATTTGGCTTATTTACCTTTTATTTCTGCTCTCCCTCTCCTTGACATTTCATCAAACAGGCCACCGTCACTGATCTCGGGGTTTGTGTCAGAACAGGCCGCGCACACCCGTACACATGCTCCCTGACAGGCAAACAATCACACGGCTTGTTTACACAGGCTCAGGCTTGAACCCTTAATATAAAGTAAGTCACACGTGCTTGTCTACACACATGGCCAGCCTGACCCCCTCTCCATTTCTTCTGGTAATAAACTTAAAGGCTCGTCTGTGTTTCTGGTGTTTGTATTGATGGAATGGGTTGAAGTGCCTCTCGAGATGGTATTAAAGGTTTAGTTTAATGCCTCACTCGCTCTCATTTTTACCTAATTTCTGTTGTGGAGTAGAAAATGCCATTTGCACTTTTGCATACTGAGACTTGAACATTAAAACACAGGGAAACCAATGATAAAATATCTTATATCATATCCTGGCACACCATATTTTAGCACACCATATTTTAATCTACAGTGTACATAACCATGAATGTGTTATTTTTTTATTTTTCAATTAACCAGTGTTCCATTTTTGGTCCCACTTTATATTAAGTGGCTTTAAGTACTATGTACTTACATCGAATAAGTACAATGGACTTATTGTGTTCAGGTTGTATTGTAAAACACTTTTGCTGCTATTGATGTGTGATTCTGGTAAGGTTAGGGTCAGGTGTGGAGGTATGGATCGGTGTAAGGGTATAGGGTCAGCTGTGTAATTACAAATGTAATTACATAAATTAATTACAGCTGTAATTACATGCAGGTATTTCCAAAATATAAGTACAATGTAAAAACATGTTTGTACACAATAAGTCCATTGTATCAAATTATTAATTTCAATTAAAGCCACTTAATATAAAGTGGGACCCAATTTTTTGTTACAATATTTGTCTATTGTTGAAAATGTGTAGTCAATTTTTTTTTAATATTGTTTCATGTGATATTTATTATGTTTTTTTAGTCTTTTACTCTGAGATTACATCATTTTTTTATTAATATACTTAAATTCAGCAAGGATTGCATTCACAGCATTCGACTGATCAAAAGTTAGATCAATCAATTTGAATTAAATGTTCTTTTAAAGATTCTGTTAATTAAAGGTGCTGTATGTACGTTTTTGACTGTAGTAAAGCATACAGTAATGCCACAAGATATTTAGGAAACATGCTGATTTCACATGCTTGTTTCTCTGTAAAACAATGCTACAGCCAACGTGTTGGAATATCTGTTTTTGTTTTGGTCTGTGCGATACCGCACGTTACCAATTTACCCAATAGTATTTCGCCACCACCGGTTGCTAGTTGGTGGAAAACACAGCAAATTGCAGCCATGGAAGTTAGCGAACAAACTGGGCCTCCTCACCAATCTAAAAGTCTCTATGAACGGGAGCATAATAAAACGCAATATCAATTCATCATAAATCAATAAATCAACTCATCAACTAACAACGTGTCTATCTCCTCGCCTTCCATTTGTCACTTGTGCTCGTTCCTGTTGCATGTCCTCATTCTGACAACCCGCGTGAGCTTCGAGTCTAAGGGCGACGGTGCGGGGGAAACAACTCTCCAATATTTTGAATTTGGACTACAGTACCCATTTCAACCACTAGCTGTCAATCTCACATACTGCACATATAAAGAACCCTGCAAAAAAAAAAAAAAAAATCACAAAGATATTAAGCAGCATAAATACAAAGTTCTGTCATGAAACTCTAGATGGTACACGCTGATAGCTCCTTAACTCAGCCTTCTTGCAATCACATCATTCTCTGTAGGGCACAGCTGATTGGTTCCTGCTGGATCAGTAGCCAGCACAGTATGTGAGCGGAGTGGAGCGGCAACAGTTTTCCCTCCATTCATTTAATAATCATTCCACTCCATCTCCGCTCCGGGTTCACAATTTACCGCTCCCCGCTCCACTCCTCGCTCACTGATATCAGAAACAACGCTCCGTCTTCGCTTCCCGAGGAAATTCCGAATAAAGTATTTATAAGTATGCTTTGAAATCCTGCAAAAGTTCTACTCATAATACATAGGCATATTACATGAAAAAAATAAATAAACAATACTAGGAGAATCGTTTCAATGTGGTTTATTGGATAGTGTGCAAACTTTTCCTATGACATGCTAAGCTTATTACATGGTTATCAGCATTAAAAGTTAAATATCATTGCTGCTTTTTGCAGAGCACATTTTGTTTGGAAAGAAGAAAACTACGTTTTCATTAGTTATTTTATCTACGGGTCGCTACATTTCTTACAGATTTCTGCTAATTCGAAATCAAATACAGACAGCACTGTAAGATTACATTTGTTTGAATGCAATGCATTAGAGAGAGAGAGCGATTGTGTGCATAAGTGTTACCCGTTTAAAATGTGCTTTCGCTTGATCTCATGAAAGTGCGTATCTATAGCACAAATTTTATTTCTTGCACCATTTATATGCCAAAAATAGTTTTCGCGTGCATAGGATACACACTTTATGGCATGTAATACGCACGCACTCCACACCCATAATCCTACCCAAGGGGTTTAGCGCATATCATTTGCACGCAAAAACTATTTTTGGCGTATAAATGGCACGAGAAATAAAATTTGTGCTATAGATACTCACTTTCATGAGATAGTGTTGCCCGATCATATTCAGTAGGCTTGAGAACTATAACCTCACGCAGTCACTCATGTCCATCGGCGTCATCATAACCTTTACATTTTTTTCTGATTTGAGTGATACATCTGTATCATGCTAGCTAAATGTGTTTAACGTGTGAATCCTTCCTAAAAAGGCAGTTCTACAATGGGCCGTTGGCATGAATTGTACTCGTAGTGGAGTACTCTCGGAGTGATTCAAAATCACACCGCTCCACTCCTCGCTCTGCTCCCACTCCACTCCGCTCACATACTCTGGTTGCCAGCGATCTTCCACATTCAACCTTCAAATACTTGGTTAGCATTTGCTGTAGCAGTGCACCACACTGAAACCCTCCACCTTCCCCAGCTCCGCCTGTATAGATCTGCTACGGGTAATTCATATATGCTATACAGGTCCTTCTCAAAAAATTAGCATATTGTGATAAAGTTCATTATTTTCCATAATGTAATGATAAAAATTAAACATTCATATATTTTAGATTCATTGCACACCAACTGAAATATTTCAGGTCTTTTATTGTTTTAATACTGATGATTTTGGCATACAGCTCATGAAAACCCAAAAGTCCTATCTCAAAAAAATTGCATATTTCATCCGACTAATAAAATAAGTGTTTTTAATACAAAAAAAGTCAACCTTCAAATAATTATGTTCAGTTATGCACTCAATACTTGGTCGGGAATCCTTTTGCAGAAATGACTGCTTCAATGCGGCGTGGCATGGAGGCAATCAGGCTGTGGCACTGCTGAGGTGTTATGGAGGCCCAGGATGCTTCGATAGCGGCCTTAAGCTCATCCAAAGTGTTGCGTCTTGCGTCTCTCAACTTTCTCTTCACAATATCCCACAGATTCTCTATGGGGTTCAGGTCAGGAGAGTTGGCAGGCCAATTGAGCACAGTAATACCATGGATTAATTGGTGTGCAATTAATCTAAAATATATGAAAGTTTAATTTTTATCTTTACATTATGGAAAATAATGAACTTTATCACAATATGCTAATTTTTTGAGAAGGACCTGTATTGTACAGAAGCAGCACGTCTTACTTGCTCACAGCAGCGTCGCATATGTATTGGCAGTAGCAAGTCCCGCACTTGCTCCATAGCAGCAGCAGCGTAGCATATCTATTCCTCTAATACCAATCTGATAATACAATATCAGCATTGTCATTTCCAGTACCATGACAAAACACTACGAGAGTTGTCATGACAGAACTGTTTCGACATTGAAATAACAAGAAATTTTTTTTTGAGCAGCAAAGCAGCATGTTAGAATGATTTCTGGAAGATCATGTGACACTCATTTTTGAGTTTCAACAGCATTTGTCCTCATTTGCATTCACGGTATAGAAAAGATGTGAACATTTGCAAAATATCTCCTTGCGTGTTCCACAGAAGAAAGAAAAGTTATTGTTGAGAGTAGAGTATATCATTTTCCTTCAACTGTAATGTTTACATGTACCATTTCACAACAGTAAATGCTTTTTTTTTAGCCCATTCAATTCTTATTTTCATTGCATCTCGAGTCCAAGCAATAGAAACAGATAAGCTAGCATATTTTTAGCAATTAAAAAAGGCATTTTCAATACCCAACATGTATTTGTCTGTTGCACAATGCCATAAATGTGTTAATTATTAATAGGTTGACTTATCGTATGCTGTGAAAATATTTTGGTTCATCAAGGTTATGTTTGTCGTGATGGAAAAGGAGCTTCCTTTGTGTCCCTGAGATTAGCCGTGTGTTGGGCCGTATTGTGGAAATGTGGCCTGTGCCCGTTAATTGCCTAAGAGGCGCCCAGTCACACACGCTTTGTGCATGAAAACACCTGTCACCGTCATTGTCTCCGATCCCTGAACCTGTTCCAGGCTGCTTGGGAGAGGGTGTGTGAGTTTGTGAGAGAGAGAGGTTCGAGGGCTGGAAGCATAGCAGGCTACGGAAACAGGGTTTGCCAACAGACAATTACAGAGGAAAGAGAGTGTGGTTGAGAGTTGTAACTACTCTCACACTGGGAAAATATGACGCTGAGCCAAACATCCAACCAGGCTTCCCAGCAGCCCCTTTCCCACTTACTCATCTTAATGCCCAATCAAACGCTGTGAAAATTTACAACTTCACTTTAATTATTGATGCTTGTTCGCCTACATTTGATGCTTTGTTGTGTTTACATGATTTGGATCCATACTCAATGTGTCCACAGTCAATAAACGATGAATATGAGGTTCAAACCTTTGAAATGGATGCATTATCTTTGCGATTGTCCTGCGGTGGGGGGGCAAGGTTTCATTAATATTGCGATGAAATCTGTGAAGTGTGATATATTTCAATTTAGATGCAGAATTGAAGAGATTGAACAATATTAAACTGCATTTTGCTGCCATGAAAATAATTTTATGGATATTTGCGATTTCTTTTTTTCCTTCTCCCAAGGTGTTCGATCTTTATTTGCCACTCTTTTTTTCTTCATCATCATATTGCTGTTTGTAATGAATCTAATTTGATTTAGTCAAGGTTGTTTGCTGCCTCAGTTTACAACAGTTTAATTAAACGGTAAAAGAAAGTCGGAATGCGTGTGTAATTGAAAGCTAAATTAAATTACTGTATTTGCTCAGTCGAGTTGCCTTGTGGGTATGTGGCAGTTTTCATTTTGCACAAGAGACGGATCCTCTGCGTGATGACAACCTGCTGGTGCCCAACCTACAGACGCAAGCACACAAACAATATTAAAAACAATATTAATTTAATCAACTATAACGCAATATGCACATCCTCCAGGCAGAGCGCCGCAACATTTTAGTTATTAATTTGAGAGATTGTAATAACTCGACATGTTGTCTTCACCTGCAAATACATTATTCAAAATTAAATGATTAAAAATGGAATTCAATACTCCCTGTGATACATTAAACAGCGTTGCTTCAAACTCTTGAGTCCCACTGCCTTTTTGCACCAGTTTTTACCCTGAAGAGATAATTTTGATAAACTGAGGTAACAGGTTAAGACAGTAAGTGAACATGACCAAAAGAGTCTTCTACACTAGCAACAGAAGCCCAAATTCATGTGTTGTTGTGTTCTGAAATGTGTAAAAATGGCATTCTTAATGCAGTGCAACACGTCGTCTTCCCAACTGAAACAATCTACCAGTGCTGGTGTGGTGGAAGCTGTACGACCAGCATGCTCTTTATAGTTATGCAGGTCGACCAAGGAAGTCAATGACTAATATTTGATTAATATTTGAATAAATGTTAATTTATTCAAACATGCAATTATTTTTTATTGTATTCATTACAACACACAATTACTTAATTTACAGTTCTTCTATGATTCATTTTTTACATTTTTAATTAAAAAGGATTGATTTTTTTTTTGGTGAGCGAGTGGGGGCGGGGCATATCTGCATATTCATAGAACTGCTTATACACCCTTGCCTCGTTTAGTAGTTACATTCAAGTTTGACAAAGCTTGCATTTTTTAAGGCATGACAAAATGTTTAAGGCATGAGAAAAATTTTCAAGGACAAAATGTTTAAATATGTAATTTTGTTGATCAAAGGTGAGTTTTAAGGGATAAAATGATTGACTACAGGGGGACTTTACGGTTTTTGCAATGTTCTTTCATGAAATAAATGTCATTATTTCTTATAAAGAGTTAAAAGAGTTTTACTTTTTTGTTGTATAAAAAGAATGGTATAATAACATTATAGAGATTACCTTTTTATGTCAAGGCAAGATTAGTTTAGGTTGTAAAATTTGTGGTGCTACTTCCAAATTCCAAATAATATTTAGCAATTAGTGTTTTGTGATGAATGTAAATCTTGAAAATATGTATTTTAAAACTTTGTTGGAAATGATGATTAAAATGTGTACATGCACATGCCTCTAAACCTGATGTGATGTTACAAGGTGGTGATTTCATATGAATTCATAAAATGTGAATCGTAGGGGTGTGCAGCAGAGCCAATATCTGTGTCTGTAAAAGTCCCTAAATTATTTGTACCCAGGCCATACAATTAACATTCGCCATGTGCCAAATGTGAGTAAAATCTGTGTAGGGCGAATATATGAAAGCAAGTCCATCACCAGTTGGGCGCTAAAATTTTTTTGAATTGTAACAATACAATATTGTGAGAACATGAACAAACATGAAGGACGCTCAGGTCAGTTGTCTGACAGCATAGAAAAACTAAATTGAGCTCTCTTTCACGTCGTCTTGTGCTTGAAAATGACGACTTTGGCGAGTATCTTCGTAAACATAGTCAGTTATGTTTTAAATTCATTCATTCATTCAAACCTTTATTTAACCAGGATAAAAACTCCTTGAGATTACGAATCTCTTTTACAAGAGTGTCCTGGCAAGTGGCAGCAACGCTCGTACAAATAATTACAGAAACACTTACAGAAAAATACAAAGACACACTTTCACTCTTCATATTCAAACAACAATATCACTTAAAAACCGAAGTCCTAAATCAGTTTAATTTAAGTACAGTGACACACAGACTGCCTTTCTGCAAGATCATTTAAAAAGCCTTTAAAAGAATATAATGAAATCAACTCCTTCAACTGTAGCTCTTTCTGTATCTTATTCCATGCAAATGGTGCTGCAAAATTAAACGCCTTTTTACCAAATACAGTACGGGTTTTAGGAACTGTCAATAAAAACAGATCCTGTGAGCGCAGGTGATATGTCCCTGTAGGCCTTGGAATAATGTAAATATTCAGATAAGAAGGAAGGAGTCCTAATACTGCCTTATAAATAAAAAGATGCCAATGCATCCAACGCCGAATGGAGAGGGAAAACCATCCTACCCGAGAATACAATAAACAGTGATGAGTGAGAGATTTTAAATTTGTGATGAATCTCAAGGCTCCATGAAACAGTGTCCAAAGCATGAAGACATTGAGAGGTTGAATTCATGTATAAAATATCTCCATAGTCCAAGACAGATAAGAATGTTGCATTTACTAGTTGTTTTTTTGCTTCAAAAGATAAGCAGGACTTAATTCTAAAGAAGAAACCTAACTTCAATTTTTTAACCAAGTCCTGGACATGCATTGTAAAGGAAAGTGATTGATCAATAGTAATGCCCAAATATCTATAATGTGACACTACTTCGATTTCTATACCAGAAAGTGAACAAATATTTAGGACGTAGTTTTTAGTTGATTTTCCCAGAGTAAAGGTCATAACTTTAGTTTTTTTAGAGTTTAAAACCAGTTTTAAAGTAGCAAAATTATTTAGCAAAATGTTAAAAGCAGATTGTAAATTTGTGATTACTTGACCGAATGTGGACCCAGAACAATAAAGAACAGTATCATCAGCATAGAAATGATATTTTGTATTTTTTATATTGTTGCAGAGATTATTTGTATAAATAATAAAAAGAAGAGGCCCAAGGATTGAACCTTGAGGCACCCCTTTTAAAATATTTAGGGAGGCAGAAGTAAGGCCGTCTACTTACACACATTGTTTTCTCCCTGGTAGATAACTATTGAACCATCCCACTGCTTGTTCTGATAGTCCAATAGAAGTGAGTCTTTGAAAAAAGTATTTTATGGTCCACTGTGTCAAAAGCTTTTGACAAGTCAATAAACAGTGCTACACAGTGCTGTTTATTTTCCAAGATATTAACCAGGTCATTGACAACTTTTGAAACAGCTGTTATTGTACTATGTTGTTTCCTAAAACCAGATTGAAATTCATTAAGAATGTCATTACTAATTAACTAATCTTTTAATTGCATGCTGATGAGTGATTCCATTAATTTAGCTAATACTGACAATTTAGAAATAGGCCTATAATTATTTATATTTGCAGGATCACCGCCTTTATGAAGGGGGAGCACATTGGAACTTGATTCGTAGCTAAGGAAAGGTTAATTAAATATGTAACTGGGTTGGCTATCAAATCTGCAGCTATTTTTAAAAAATAAGGCTCCAATTTGTCTGGACCAGATGATTTTTTCGGATCTTTCAATGCCTAAATGAACTTAAACAGTTGCGAAAGAAAATGCACGTGTACAGAATGTTACAGTATTATGGATCCGTGCATTCAGTCTTAAAGTGACAGAAACCTAACATACACCTGTGTTTTTAATGTTAAAAAACACTCACTGTTCTTGACTGAATAACTTTTGTAACTTTAATAAGGATTAATCTATGTTTAATTTATACAGTGAAAACGTACTCTGTTACATACGTAACCTCGGTTCTCTCTAGAAGAGGGAACGAGTATAGCGTAAGCTAGCTAACGCTACGGGTAAAGTCATCTTTTCTCGAGATATTGAAGAAATATCTACGAGTCACAGCCAGCCAAAATGGGGGTGGCTTAGCGTATAAAAGCCAGGCTCAGAGGCTCCGTCACTGGTTTCATCAGCTGAAGCGAAAATCGCTCGTGGCGCCTGCACGGTCGGGTTACGCAATACTCGTTCCCTTCTTCTAGAGAGAACCGAGGTTACGTATGTAACCGAGTATGTTCTCTTACGAGAGGTTCTCTCGTATTGCGTAAGCTAGCTTACACTACGGGAACCCATTGTCAACTCTGTGCGCGCCCAGCCTCCTTCATGAGTCCCAGGGATTCCCGGGGAACATAGATAAGGGGGAAACAGGTGGCCAGCACATATTATAAGCACATATAGGGTATACAGAGCGGCGTCGCCGGTCCATATAACTATTCACCATATAGTGCAGCTCAACCAGGAGAGCTAACGTCATGTGAGAGTTGTCTGCTCTGAAGCTCTGAAGGGGGTGCCAAACACTTTAGGGACATAACCATGTCTTGGCTTAAGGATTACTTTAGAGTCATTTGGCCCGAACTCAAAACAGATAGCGCGTGTAAATCCCCACACGTTTAACTGATGACAGAGCTGTCAGAAAAACGTTTTTGAGCGAAAGGTACTTTACCCCGGGACCCCACACGTTCGTGGGTCTAGATCTCTATCAGCGCACTATTTGGAGAACACGACCATTTAGACGCGTAAAGCCGCCTTGTAGAGGGAGCTCTGGATTGTGCAATCGTGTTCATCACTCCTTCTGGCAGGACAACGGGTATCCGTTGATTAACCATACATGCAGAGACCAGCGCTCTGGATGGGGATGCCAGATTGAGCCACGGGCTTGAGAGAGGAGATCTCTCCTCACCGGAATCGGCCAAGGGGCTGTGAAACAGTCGCATCAGCTCCGGGAACCAGGTTTGATTCTCCCGGCGCGGGGCTATAAGGAGCACCGAGTGGCGCGTTTCCCTGATCCTCTTGATAACCTGAGGTAACAGAGAGACCGGAGGGAAAGCATCAAGTGGGAGGCTGGGCCAGGTTTGGGCTAGCGCATCCTCGTTCTTTGAAAAGAACAGTGAGCAGTGAGCGTTGTCTTTTGACGCAAACAGGTCGACTTTCGCTTTGCCGAAAAGGTGCCACAGTAACTGAAGGCGTTCCGTCAGATGGCAGAGGCTTCTGGATCTAACACCGCCCTGACAGTTTATGTAGGACACCACAGATATGTTGTCCGAGCAGACTAGCACATGGTGGTCCTGTATGAACGGGGTCCTGTATGTCACTCCCGCTGGTACCAGCCGCTAACCAGGGCTGCAGAGCCAAAACGCAGCTCTGAGTCACTCTGATTCGTCTGTAGCCTGAAACCCAAGCCTGGTGAGGCACTTGGGCGTTCAGCCAGCATTGTAGCGGGCGCATGCGCAGCAAGCCCAGCTGAAGCACAGCCGCAGCTGATGCCATACAGCCTAGCATCCTCTGGAATGTCTTCAGAGGTGTGATGCTGCCTTCCTGGAAAGACGCGGCCAGGTGTCGAACACGGCGCGCGCGCTGTGTCGATAGGCGGGCCGTCATAGCCACGGAGTCCAGTTCTATTCCTAGAAAGGAAACTGACTGACTGGGCATTAATGAGCTCTTGGTCCAGTTGACCAAGCTTTCCAGATGGCTGAGAAGCACTGTTCTGTGAGATAAAAGTTCTATCTCTGACTGTGCTAAAATCAGCCAATCGTCCAAATAGTTCAGAATTCGCAGCCCTTACACTCTCAAGGGGGCGAGAGCCGCATCCATGCACTTCGTAAATGTACGGGTGCCAAAGACAGGCCGAATGGGAGGACGGTGTATTGATATGCCCGACTGTCAAAGGCGAATCTCAAGAATGGCCTGTGACGGGGGACTATCGGGATCTGAAAGTATGCATCTTTCAGATCGAGAGAGATAAACCAGTCCCTCGGGCGAATTTGCGTGAGGATTTGTCTTGTCGTGAGCATTTTGAACGGCCGTCTCATGAGAGCTTTGTTCAAATACCTCAGATCTAAGATCTTAGAGCTCCGTCCTTCTTGGGTACAAGAAAATAACGGCTGTAAAAGCCTGACTCGCTCAGAGAAGGAGGCACTGGTTATATGGCCCCTTTGGACAGCAGTTTGGCTATTTCTGCGTGGAGTAGATGCGCTACATCCGCTTTCAATTTTGTCTCATCTTTTGAGAGATTGTCTGGCTCGCCGTAGCAACGGTGGTTGTGTGCAGGCGAGCGGGTTGCATTACCGGCTCGTTGGCTGCCGAATACATCGCTGCAGTAGCTTTTGTAGGCTTCCTGGATCGAGGAGGAGGCTGAGTGATGAGAACTCGACCACTCCTTGCTGTCCGATGTCAGGATGGAACAGCTGTCACTTTGTTCAAATATCTCAGATCTAAGATCTTAGAGCTCCGTCTTTCTTGGGTACGAGAAAATAACGGCTGTAAAAGCCTGACTCGCTCAGAGAAGGAGGCACTGGTTCTATGGCCCCTTTGGACAGCAGTTTGGCTATTTCTGCGTGGAGTAGATGCGCTACATCCGCTTTCAATTTTGTCACAGTCCGTGCTCGAAAGCGAGGGTGACGGCGAGCGAACTGAAGCGAATAGCCCTGTCTTGTTGTGCTCAGCACCCATTCTGACACACCAGGAATAGCCTTCCATGCTTCTACATGTACAGCTAGGGGAAAAATGGACTCCGGGTTCCGATCTCCGCACTTCGCGGGCTCAGGAAACGGAACCAGAGGTGTGTGCGGGGCGCGCGCGCGCCCTCTGATCTCGGGAACGGCGGCTCGCTGACAGCTGTGACTCTCTGTATCACTTGAGATGGCCCGATTACTGTGAATGGGGTACATTTTGTGACGATATTTGGTGCGAGCGGAGCCTGGTGCGTAGTGTTTGTCAGTAAGCGTGAGCGCTCGTGAGCGGGCACGTGACTTACATTCATAACTTGGCTGCTGTGAGGTTGTTGCCGTGTAACAGAGCGGACAGCGAGTAGGTGTGAGCACAGGTTTGTGGGCACATTCTCTACATCTAGCACTCGAGCGGCATTTGCCAGCTTTAAGAGAGTGGGCTCTGTGAAAGTGAGAGACATGGGTATAGTGTTTGTGCGTAGGGATGAACACTGAGATGTGGGCACCTTTTCTACACTTATGACACCGTCGGCCTGAGCCGGATAACCAGGCATTATACCCTTCTTTGTGATGCGCGAGCAGCGCCGGTCGTTTATTAGTAAGCGTGAGCGCTCATAAGCGGGCACGTAACTGACATTCATAGCCACGGGCAGAATAGCCTCCGGGTTCCGATCGCCACACTTCGTGGGGTCGGAAAATTGAACCGGAGGTATGGACGTGGCGCATGCGCCCTCAGTGCTTGAATATGGCGGCTCGCTGACAGCTATGGCTGGCTGTTTCACATGTGACATCCCGATTGCTTTGAACGGGGAACGTTTGAGATAACTTTGTGATGCGCGAGCAACGCCGGGCGTTTACTAGTAAGCGTGAGCGCTCATAAGCGGGCACGTAACTTACATTCATAGCCATGTGCGCGCCCTCGGTGCATGAATACGGCGGCTCACTGACAGCTATGGCTGGCTGTTTCACATGTGACGTCCCGGTTGCTTGAACGGGGAGCGTTAGAGATAACTTTGTGATGCACGAGCAACGCCCGGCGTTTACTAGTAAGCGTGAGCGCTCGTAAGCGGGCACGTAACTTACATTCGTAACCTGACCGATATGAGGCTGTTTTGGCCGTGTGACAGAGCGGCCAGAAAGTAGGCGTGAGCACAGAGTTGTGGGCACATTTCCTACATCTAGCACTCGAGCGGCATTTGCCAGCTTTATGAGAGTGGGCTCTGTGAGTGTGAGAGACGGGGGTAACGTGCTTGAGTGTAGGGGGGAACACTGAGATGTGGGCACATTTGCTACACTTAGAGCACCACGGTATGAGCCGGATAACCAGACGTTATACTCTTGAGATTTTGCAGGCGAGCGGGTTGCATTACCAGCTCGTTGGCTGCCGAATACATCGCTGCAGTAGCCTTTCTAAGGGGACTGACAGGGTGGTCCGGCCGCGGCGGGACTCAACCATCTTTTGAGAGATTTGTCTGGCTCGCCATAGCAACGAGCCCGCAGGGTCGACTGCGGAAGCGCTTCCCATGTTCCGGGCCCATGTTCTGGGCGGGGCTCTGCACGAGCCACAGGAAATGCGAGGCATTTTTAGAAAAACCGCCTCGCGCTCTTTTTAGAAAGTGAGTGTCGCAGCGGCGAACACTCACAGAAAGCAATAGCATTAAAAGGATATTCGTCGCCGGATGGCGTAGCAGGCATGGAAGGCTGAAGGCGGCGAAGACGGCCGGCTTCCTCAGGTTCTTTCCCAAGCTTGCTGGTCGCTGGTTTCAACGGCGGCGGTTTCTCTCAGAGTCCAGCGATGCGGAGAGCTTCGCTGAAGATGATGAAATCAGTGACGCAGCCTCTGAGCCTGGCTTTTATACGCTTAGCCACCCCCATTTTGGCGGGCTGTGACGCGTAGGGGGCGCAATGTCACGCGCGAGGCTCAGTGATAGGCTGCAGCAGTTGCCGCACGGCAGCCAATGAGCACGCAAGATTGCCTGCTCTAGGTCTGCTGGCTGCTGCACTACGTTGACAATAAATGCAAAATTAAGGATAATTTTTGGCTTCAATATCTCGAGAAAAGATGACTTTACCCATAGCGTAAGCAAGCTTACGCAATACGAGAGAACCTCTCGTAAGAGAACTATGCAGTGTTATTTTACATTTGATTAGCCTACTGTTAGACCTACCTAAAACCTACCTGAAAAGCTCTGTTTAGTTCATTTGTATCATTGTTCTGGTGTACTTATTTGCTATTGCTTGTAATTTGATTTTTTGTTCTTATTTTATTACTGACTGTTTGCTTGTCTTTAATAACATATTAAATGTATATTAGTTAAGCTAGTAATTTTAGCTGTGGTATTGAAATCAGAAAACAGTTTCATGGTCGGTAAAAATTTTTTATGGTTGATACATTTTCTTAAGTCACCAGCCATTGGCAGATGTGGGAAAAAGTTAGCTTTAGGCCCTGTTTGTATTCAGATAAATCCAAAAGTGGGCGGGGCTTTAATTGGAAGTTTGTGAAATGAGAAGCCTGTTCCCTTCAGTTTTCATTTAACAAGTATGCGTTGTATTACATTATAATTATTTTTTATTATAATTATAATATGTATTGAACTATCTTCTAATTAAAACAATAATAAGCCTACTAAATGTTTTTTTTATTATTTTTTCCCCAAAGGAACTTTGTGTACAGAGTTACAGTGTCAGGACAATTATCCACAACCTCAAATAAATGGGCTCTATATAAAATAGCTGATAAGAGAACATGGAAGTTGAAAGAAAAATATTCAGTGGTTGTAAATTGCCAAAACAACGTTTATGCATAGTACAAATGCAATCTGAACAAATTATAAAGAAGACATAAATGCTTGCCATCTCCGGGAGAGAGTGAGACAGATAAACACAACTTATCGTACAAGGTTTAAAATATGAAATAAACATATCAAGTAGGCCTAGTAGAAAATGTGTATTATGTAGTATTTTAGTTGATATCACTCTTGTCAAAGCTCTGATTTCTTTGAGACTCAACGACAACTTGGCAATTTCATTTATAAAGTTTACTTATCATAGAGGTGTAAGCAAATCATACAAAAATGTACAAATTCATACGAATTAGCCACCATTTTTGCAAAACGTAAAGTAGTTACAAATTGTCATGAGATTGTGTTTGTGTATAAGGAAAATACCATTACTTTTTGCTTGATGGTTACACCACATGACATTTTATTGTTTTTTTTCTCAGAACACTGTCATATCTACTGTATGATATGTTTAATATCTACTTTATACTTTGGTGGATTGGTGGCTAATTCTAATGGTATGAATTCTAATGAATTCATACCATGTCATTTGTACATTTTGTTACGATCTGCTTCCACCCTACTAATGGTTAGGCTTTCTATTCTTTTAAAAAAAATAAAATAAATAAGAATACCATATTCATACAAAACCACCACCTATAGTTATGTTTTCTCATGAGATTGGGTAGATTATTGTCATGGTGGAACAACAGATTTAGAGTCTTGCTGTGTTAATTCCATATTCACCTTCACTTATTCACCTTCATGTCATCCCAAACCTATATGAATTGTTTCTTCTGTAATATATTTCGAAAAAAGTTCCTGTAAAATGAAAGTTTGTTTCCGTGTGCTTTCCCTGACCTCTTCACCTGGTGTTCTAGCCTCATGGAATCTTTCATTTTAGCCACTCCACGAATTCCCTCAGCACTTTTCCTGTGGCTGTAGTCATTATTGTGTTCACAATTTAAGACCCCTTAATCCCCTTACACTCTGAAGATAGATTCCTCTTTCTTTTCCTTCTTTACAATGACAGGGTTTCTGAAACGGGTGAAAAGGTAATCTCAAGTGCCTCTGTGGCCCCTGGAGGCCCTCACCTGAAAGCACTGAAAGCTCGTTTTGTCCCAAGGTCTTAAAACACACAATTAGCGCGGCTCGTTCTGCAGTGAATTACGAGTTTAAAACACCTGAGAAGTCCCTGAACTATGGAGCCATTTCCACTGTGTTTGGATTGTATTTAAGAGACCTGAATCAGGCTTTGGTTTTCTGGACTGAATCTTTGAGTTCGCTTTAGGGTTATTGGATAATTGGCACCAATGAAAGACGGAAGCAAGAGCTTGAGCACAATTCTTTTATCAAAATCAAGTGATATGGTGTTTGCGCAGAGCAAGGCAACATTCTCGAGCACCAAGGTCACACAGCTCACTTAGTTTCCAGCCTAAATGACTTCTTCAGTGTTTTAGTGGAGTGTGTTTTCCTCCTAATAGCATTGCTGAGGCTGTTGTGAATTTATGTTTTCCTAGACCTCATTTTCATTGCGTTTTCCCATAACCCTTACACATTCTGTTGATTAAGGTAATTGCTGCTGAAAAGACTGACCCAAAACTAGTTGTGCTGGTGAAGTTCCTCAAGGGCAACGTTGAGCCCAACACAAGTTGCGTAGCGAAAGGTCTGCAGATACACGGATCATCAGCCTCTGGAAGGTTGAGGAAAGGTCGGCTTTACCTTTAAGCAGTTTGCTTGCTTTGAGGTTGTCTTTTTGTCCACATTCCCATCGAACATCATCTACGCAGGTCACGCTACAATAGAGAATATTAAAAGTGGAAAAAGAGAAAGAACAATTCAAGATGAACATAATTTATCAACACTTACCCACCCTTATTTAAACCTATACTAACATTTAGATACAAATTGGCATAGTCACACAGTCAAGTATAGATTTCCTTCACGTTCATCTGTCCACTTCACATACTGTACATTTCAGAGTAATCCATTAATTGATTAAAATTATTTTAAAAGGCAGTTCATATATAGAAACATTAAAATAGACATTCATTAAAATAGACATTCTTAAAAAGAGAGCTTTTTATGTCAATTTCCATCCTGCTTTAGCTCACCTTCATGTGATTTTTCAAATGATCCATAAGAGCTTAATTAGCTGGTTCAGGTGTGTTTGATTGGGGTTGGAGCTGAATTCTGTAGAACAATGGCTGCTTCTGAAAGGTCAAAAATGCTGAAGTCTGTCCAACATTTTTTTTTTTTTTTTGTGAGGTACCTACCTTTGTGCCAAACGCTGCCTGCGAAGTCGTCGACTGATAGGCAAGTGAAGCAACAAGTCAGCTGCCTAAATGGAGAGTTCATCATCACCATCATCATCATTAACAGAATATATGTTAAAGAATGTTGGTGATCAAACAATAGATGGGCCCCATTACTTCCATAGTAGTTTTTTTTTTTTTCATACTATGGAAGTTAATGGGGCCCATCAACTGTTTGGTTACCCATATTTTTCTAAATATTTTCTTTTGTGTTTAGCAGAACAAAGTAAGTCATACAGGTTTGGAACAACTTGAGGGTGAATAAATTGACTGAATTTTCATTTTTGGGTGAACTATCCCTTAAGCTTTCAGGCACAGCCAGTGGGCCCCCAGGAGCAGGGTTGAAAAGACCTCTGATGTAGAGGGACCAACAAAGTCATGTGGCCAATCAGCATTCAGAAACATGTAGAAAATCTCTGCGTTCACGCCATGTCGTAATTACGTGAGTAAGCTCTGTATGCTTTAAAATCCTTATCACGGTATACTTTGACGTCATACACTGATCGGTCGGCACAGCTTCAAGTCAAACACACCTTAAATCTACAGTGGTTAGGTGGTAGTTTTTTCATTGTAATTAAAAGTTCTACAAGCACGTGAAGGCTTTTTAAAGTTCAGAATTGTTATACGGCATGGCGTGAACGTACCTTTTAAACACAGTACAGTAGCCAGTTGCTTAAACTGCTTTGATTAATCGTACAAGTTAGTCATCTATTTTTATTCTTTAAGTCAGTTGTATAAAAAAAGGTAGATTGGAGTAATTTGAATCCGGAAAGTAAGACTGATTACCCTTTGGTTAACTACTAGTTGATCAGACTAGTTCAAAGTCTTATTTCTTTCCCCGCCATTTGCGGAAATTTCTGGCTTTCTGTGTTTTCACTGTTATACGGTAGGGGGCGCTATGACACATCTTCTGAAAGAGTACAGAATCTCCAGATCAAAATAGGGGAAGAAGCAGAAACAGGTGATAGCATATGTAAGCAGATGCATATGCAAAATAACGCGACCATCAACATTAAACTGCATATAAATCAAAACTGTCTAACGTTACCGAATGAAACCTCGACCCAGGACGAGCTATAGGACTGTGAAGCTTTGGGGGTGTTGATGGACTCGATCTACTCCATCTGTGTTTTGATCATCATTCTGAATCCGGTCCAGATGTAGTCTTTAACAAAAACACGATTTTCTCAGCTTTTTGCTCAAAATGTTGCTTTTTTAAATTAAACTTACCCACATTAAAGTGTTAATAATAAAATAATGCATTTAGCTAGAATAAAACTAGAACTAAAAAACTCTGTTCTTTCTTTTAATATATAGCATATTCAGATATTCATACAACAAAATATTCTGGCGGCCATGAACATTTTGTGAAAATGATAAAAAATGCTGGTGGTGGCTGGCAACTTAAAAAAAAACAAAAAAACAAAGTGGCTTTGTTTGCTACTGGCCCCAGAATAGAAAGAGAAGACCCCTTCAAACCTTCATAACTGTGTCGAGGTCATGATTTTGAGGGTAAGACAATAAGTAACTATCTGAATGACAAACACAAACAGTGACTTTTGCACTTTTTAGTCTCTTGCAGGAGCTTTATTGTATAGACTATTGTTTTGTTTGATTAATTCCAATGTTACTTTGTTTTGCTCATTTTCTGCACCCTTGTCTATATTCTCAAAGCCAGACTGAAAAAAGGGATCATCTACAAGGACACAGTGTACGGTTAAAACAGCCTTTTGGCCTTGATCTTTATCAGTGTCACAGACATCATGGGAAAGAGCTCTAATGATGATAGAACTGCTAATTTGAAGGCAGTTATTGCTGACACAAACAGTGCTTATACTGATTAGAGATGCAATTTAGAAAGTTCCACCTTCAAGGCAGGATCACGAAAATCATTAATTACTCTCCGAGGAGTTTTCTCTTCCTTCCGAACCAATTTTCGCATTTTCTGTGCGTTGCAATCATCCTTGTAGAACAAGAAAGGTTGGTTTGACCGCACATCGGATGGTTAATTAGTACAAAACCTCACTTTTTCATCTTTGGGCTTTTTGTGTTTAAATAGTTTTTATTAATTTTTTATTTTATTTCATAATTTGCAAAGCACGTTCCTTTTTCCACTTTGAAAATCATTTAGCTAAATTGTTTGATAGGAATTAATTGCACACAGCTAATCTCAATTAAATCAGAATGTGTGTGGTATGAGAATCTTTTTCTGTCAAATACGATTCTCCATCTGCTAAGACAAAACTGAAATTCACTTCACTATCTATTAGTTGCTCACTTGCTCTCATTTAAGTATGGAAATTAGCATTCAGGGTCTGAACAGCATTAATCCAGATGTGGGTCTCCTCAGAGCGGAGAGGATTGAGAACGTTGGGTCAGGCGTTCGGCCCGTGTGAACATCGGCTTGATGGGAAAGTGAGGACTCGCGTGTTCTCATTTCTTCACATGCCTTGATGTGAGTTGATGAGACAAAGACCTGCATGTTGATGAAGTGGTGGGCTGTGTTTGGTGTAGGAAGGATGAACATGTGCGAACAAGTCTCCAGCACATTATTTCTTCTGTCCTTTGAGAGATTCAAACACTGTAAGCTACACGACACCAATGTGGAGGAGGATACAGCACTCCAATTAGACATGGAACATTAGAAATTTTTTTTATTTCTTTGAACACTTTTACACTTACAATTGATTATATTTCTGTCATGAGAACTCTGTCATATCCATAACCATGCTAAAACTCTTCAGTGTTAATGTATTTGGTCTTGGCGGAATAGATCTGCTATTCTGCTGCTGAATTGCTGCTGCCGTTGATTATTGTGTTTTTTGTAGATTATTGCTGCCGCTGCTGCAGAGCAAGTACAGGAACTTGCTACTGTCAACACATATGCTGATACGCTGCTGTGAGTAGGCTATGTAAGACATACTGCTGCTTAGGGCTGGGAGAAAAAAATCGGAAAAAAAACTTTTTTTTACTTTTTTTAGATTTTTTTTGTTTACAATTTTCAAATCTATTTTTTTATTCCTGAATCTATATTAATACAAATTAAATTGCTTTATTTTTTATCCTTGCTTATAGACGAGGTTGACAGAGGTTAGCCACTTATGTTCCAACAGAGGATGAAAGGTCGTTATCTATGAGTGTTTATTGACGTAATATCCCAAGTGGACGGTGAATGCGACGTGAGACTGAATGCACTGAAAAGCCCTCGCACTACTCGTATGCTGAGAGAGAGATAAGACAATAGAGCTGCACGATTCATCTTTAAAAGACTGCGATCTCGATTCAAACACCTACGCGATCTTTTTCCAATTCGTCTGTCTATTAAACCTTTGACAAAGTCATATCGCAACATTCAAATCTGTATTGGCGTTGCCTCTGATCCAGAGATAGTTGTCATGAAACCGCTTCACAAACAGTCTTTTCAACCTCATAGTATCATAATTTCTGTGATACAATAGTTCAAATTATCATAGAAGTACTGGGATGAAAGTTTAAAGTTCAAATATACACACTGATGTCTATGGTAGCGATCAAATATAAGCTAAATCAGCTTTTTGATAGAAACTTGGCGCTTAAAATAACGCATTTATCGATTACATTGTTTTGCCACTAGGTGGCTACAAGTTACTGCTAAAAAATGTTTGTATTGAATCATTTATTCAAGAGAATGTAGTACTGTATGATGATGCTTCTGAAATAAAACTCAGAATGATGTGATGAAATGTTTTTGTAAATATGACTCATCTTATACATCATGTACAGTCTGTATAAGTGTATGATTTAGCTTTTCCCCATGGTCTAGTGTTAAAAAAATTGCAATGCGTTGCAATATCGAATCACAATACTTGTAGAATTGTAATTCTTAAAAATCGTATACATATCGTATCGGCACCCAAGTATTGTGATATATCGCATCGTCCCAGCCCTACTGCTGCTGCACAAATAGCATTTATCAATTACCCATAGCAGATATATACAGGTGGAGCTGGGGAAGATGGAGGGTTTTAGAGGAACTCTGAAAGTGTGGTGCAAACTTCTATAGTGAATGGTAACCAGCCATTTAAATGTTGAGCAGCAAGCT
>JAPDVR010000022.1:9814219-9841719 GCA_026230005.1 Gila orcuttii | reverse complement strand
GATTTGAAAATCGGGTTGGTCCGGTTCGAGATCCTTTATCCTTTTTTTTTTTTCTTCCAGTGAATGCCTTGTGAAAGGGTTTTTTTGTAAATCCATGACAGAATTTGGTTTAACTGCCATTATCTCTACGAAAGTGTTCTTCTTCTTGTTGCTATTTTACGGCGGCTGGCATCCAACTTATTGGTGCATTTCCGCTACCTTCTGCTCTGGAGTGTGGAACAGAAAATAGGTTTACAGACTAAATCCCCCTCCCCCACTCACACACCTCATCCCAGTCATTCTGCATAATAATAACAATAATAATAATAATTATTATTATTATTATAATAATGACAACAACAATAATTATACTTTTAACCCTCCTCAATACTACATTTCTTCATATCCTATTAAAAACCCCTGTTTCTCTTAAGAAAGTCATAAGTCTTTACATAGTCATAGTCTGAACCCAATCACTGCTCAATAACCCTTTTAATGTGATGTTCTGAACTCCCATCTCCCTCAGCTTATTCCTCATCATCTCTCTCTGTGCTCCATACCCACTACATCTCAAAATAATATGCTCTACAGACTCTCTACGAAAGTGATCAGCCTAGCAAGGTTTTGGCGGAGTCGCCTGCGCACTCGCAGTAGTGGCCAAGAGTGTAAAGTTGAATGACAGGTGACGAGAACCAATCAGATTGGATAAAATAACATGTATCCAATTCTGATTCGCCAGGGACGCAGCGACCTGCGTCCGGAGGAGAATCTTTAAGAAACCAATTAGAGACCAGCTTCAGGTCACATGCTGCCCGAAACTTTAAGGACTCAGATAGACATCCATTTGTCCGGCGTCCCTCGCCCATGAAACCGCATGAAACATATTGAATAACATAGAAAGTAGTTAACCGATTAAAGCCAGTTTTTATTAAATCCTGAGGCTCTTACCAGCCTGCACTTCGTTGGAGTAAACCATTTTATTTTTATTTAATTTTTATATCATTTTTGTATACATGTATATTTCTGGAATTTTAATGGGGCGGTGCCCCAGCGCCCTCTATTGACAAGCCGCCACTGGTCCCCAACACTTTTTTTCACGTACTCGCGGCACAGATGTACCTAAAACAAATGAAGCATCTCCAGTTGACTGGCAGAGTTTTCATTTTGTTTGTTTGTTAAATACTGTAAGAGGCGATCTGGCACTGGAATGTATTGCTTTTTGAAGTGTTTTGAATGAGTGTTCATTGCCACTGTTATCAGTGGCGGAAGGCAACAATGTTTTCTTGGTGCTCGTCTTCACACAAACGAGAGCTTCAATCTATCGCTTAGCGCCGTTGCAGAAACTCTATTCGTTTTGGTAAAATCTGGTGAAAATTATGGGTGTATTATTAGAACCCAGAACACATTACCACTAGACCATTCGGGCACACAAACATTAATAGCAGATCTATGTATTTATTCACGTGAATAATCTTGGGACTAACAATAAATTGTATTATATTAGATGCAAGGATAAAACTATCACATCAAACAGACCCGCACACATGTCCCACCTACAAAGCAGATTGTATTCACTAACACATTATCACTTGTTTTTTGTTTACTCTTTGTGTGTGTGTGTGTGTGTGCGTGCGTGCGTGCGTGTGTGTGTGTTTAGCTTTGCTACAGTATCAACAGACTGCTCATAAAAAAAAGAGCTGCACATAAATACGTACAATATACAGTGATAAATAAAGAAGACAAGGTCAAATTAAATATCAGCAGTTACATCACCTAAGATGCTGTTTATTTTGAGCGTTTTGCATGACAGTTACATTTTGCTGATAAGTGCATGGACAGGATAGTGTATCTCCACTGAAGCAAAGATAACACTGCTCACCTCGTGACCCGTCAGGTATTGTAAAAAGACAACTGGTCATATCCGGTGTCAACTGTCCATTATTCAAAAGGCGAACATGCGTTGCTTCAAATGCACATCTGTTGTTAGTATCTCACCCATGGCTGCATAATCAGAGGCCAGAGGTCATTCAAGATAGTATTTGTGTAGGATGCCCTTGAGGATTGGCCCCGATGTTTACACCAACAAGGTGAATCAGGGCACGCCTAAGGCGTACAACGAATATTTACGACGAAAAACCTTCTATGCTCTTGTCTAAAATAATTTACTCTTTTTAATTCAACCATAAATCTAACATCCAAGTTTGCAGGGGTTTTAAAAGGCCCCATAATTCACGTCTAAAAGCTGAGCTGGCGAATATTACCTCCAAAGCATCGTGCGCGGTAATAACAAGGGTAATTTGCGGCAATGTTGTGCTGTAAATGTTTACCGAGGCTGCAAGCAACAACTGGCATTATGTTGACATCCAAGAGGCAGTAAACAATTTACAAACAGTTAAGGTTAACGCAGAGAAAAGACGACGGGACACGGGCAACAGGTCGCTGGAGTTTTTATGAAACCCTTTTTGACTGGCGTTCTCAGAATCCAAAGCATCCCATTCTGAAAGAAAGACCTTGACAAAGGAGAGTTGTAGGCGCTCTCAAGTCTTTACGGTTTATGGCCTTTTGCTTAACCTGCATGAAACTTGCTTTTCATTGTCCCATTTTCTTCTACTTTCTACTTGAAAATAGTTTCATTCATCTGAAAATTGGACAAAACTGTACAAACAAACACATAAACAGACACATCCATGTGTCCTTGACATGACGGATAATCAGAATTCTTTACTTGAAGATGAATTGATTTGCAGCCTAATTCCAGTACTTCCAAAGAAAGATAGATGGGAATATGAGGACAAATGGGAACTGCCTTTTGAAGTGAGTTTTAGCTGACACGGTACACTGGATCTATACTCATCCCACGTGTCCAAACAGCACCTCTTGTCATCAACTCTCTCATTAGGGACAGCAGAACTTTCGGAGGAAAAACCATTGTATGCACACAACAGCTTGACATATTCCTTCCATCTTTTTTCTCAGACAAAGGGTGATGCTTCCATAGTCTTCCTCACTGTGAGTTTGTTCTGAAACTAGCACTGAAACGTACCATCTGTTCATCATAGCGTGACGCTCTGACAACCTCTCGCCCATCACTCAAAATAACCTGCCATGCTTGAAGATTCGGAACAGTGTTTTGTTACCTTTACCGGTTTGAAGTTGACTGTTATGGAAATGCGAGCATCTGTGTTCGAGAACACAGCTATCATTTCCTTTGATTCGATAAACTCCCACGATTGCATTTACATGAGCGATTGCTTGACTTCTTGTTGCCTTCTACTTCATATTGGCCCATTTTCATACTATTGTTATTTTTGTATGGTACACCGGTCTTGCCTTATCTTTGAGTTCCCTTGTGGAGACATTGTTTAAATCCAAAGGATCCGTAAGATCCATTCTAAAAGGATTAGTTCACCCAAAAATGACAATTCTGTCATAATTTACTCACCCTCATTTTGCTCCTTTCTTTCTTCCATGGAGAAATTTGCTGGAAGACTTTGCAGGTTCCTCATTTCAATGTAATTACAATGGGGACTGGAGCTTTCAAGCTTCAAAAAGGATGCAAAAGCACTTTAAAAGTGTTCTAAAATGACTCATGGGCTGTATTCCAAGCCTTCTGAAGTCTTATTATAGTTTTATGTGACTTCCCAGCTCACTATTTTAGATTCTTACTTTTATACTTTACTTGGTCCTATCATCATGTAAAGTTGTCATATGCCTACAAATCATTTGAACCATTTTTTGATACTTTTATACTTTTATGGCACCTTTCTTGAAGATTGAAAGCTCCAGTTTCCATTCTTTGTAAGAACATGTAAAATAACGATAGACAAAGTCTTGTCCTGAAACAAGATTATGAATGATAATGTGAATAAATGTGAACATTTATGTGAATAAATGATGACGGAATTTAAGTCTTACAGCTCATATCTTTGAGTTCCCTTGTGGAGACATTGTTTAAATCCAAAGGATCTGTAAGATCCATTCTTAAAGGATTAGTTCACTCAAAAATGACAATTCTGTCATCATTTACTCACCCTCATTTTGTTCCTTTTTTTCTTCCATGGAGATATTAGCTTGAAGACTTGGCAGGTTCCTCATTTAAATGTATTTACAATGGGGACTGGAGCTTTCAAGCTTCAAAAAGCAAAGTGAGTTTGGGGCGCAAGTGCTGACCCAGACGCTGGCATGTCGTGTCTTTTTTTTTTTTTTTTTTTTTGATGCTGTTTTACTCTCAAAACTTTGGAGATATGTTTTTTAAATTTATACTGGTCTGGATTTGGAGCTTGAAATACGCCGTCGATTGTGCTCTTGCACTCGAAGCCGACGCGAAGTTGGGAAGTCTGAGAAACGGCAAACTGTTTATCTACAGCCGGGAAGATCTACTGAGTCTTCGCTACAATGCGAGAGTTCTGCCGAGACCTCCTTGCGATTATTCCCCACGGAATCATCTATTCTCCACAAACAACCTGCAGGCAAAGGAAAAGGAGAAAGAGAGGTACTAGAGGGGGAATTAGGAATGGACTCAAACGACGCGGCAGCCGTTTTTTTTCTGCCCACAATTACTCTAACTAATGCTCGATCACTTTAAGAACAAAATGCTTGAACTCGAGGCATTAATGAAATTTAATAGAGACTTTAAAAGAGCAAACATGCTTTGCATTACTGAAACATGGTTAATGGAGGAGACTGATGATGTAAACCTTGAGGTATATACGCTAATTCGACTGGACTGTGATAATCAGAAATCATCTAAAACTATTGGAGGAGGATTATGTATATTTGTCAACAACAGCTGGGCAACAAACATCACGGTACATGGAACTTATTGTTCAACCCACTACGAACTATCATCTGTGTCACTCAGGCCACACTACTTGCCCCGTGAGTTGTACCTGGGACAAATTTTGCATTTGCAGCCGAGGGCACTGCTGTCAGCTACAACATGGCGCTACGCAACTCATCGGATGATCCAGTGTTTCTTCTGTGGGATTTTAACAACTGTGAATTATCTGCGTTTTTGCCGAATTTGGAACAGTACATAACTTGTCCGACTAGACTGAACAAAACTTTGGACAAATGTTTTGGTAATGTGGATGGTGCTTATGTAACAAGGTTACACCCACCATTAGGACGTTCAGACCATAACGTTATCCATCTCCTTCCAAAATATAGACAGATACTAAAAAGGACTGAACCTGTCATTCAGCAGGTTCAGTCATGGGCTAAATACTCAATTGGAAACCTTAGAGACTGTTTTGAGAGCACAGATTGGAATCTGTTTTTTAATGATTTTAATTGTTGCAATGACGACCATGAGTCTTTGAATAACATGTTTACCAGTTACATCAATTTTTGTACAGAGGTGGTGGTTCAAACAAAAAATGTTAGAATATTCCCAAACAACAGACCCTGGATTAACAAAGACCTTAAACAATCTTTAAATAAGAAAAGAATGTCTTTTTTAAGGAATGAGACAGACAAGGTAAAATAATTAAATAAAGAAATTAAAGATAAAGGAGGCACAAATACTGTCAGGGTTCTGTCACTTCTGTCTAGTCTATTTCTCAGTTTTGTGACAGAGCCCTGACACTCATGTTTTGTCTTGTACTGTGTAGCACACAGCTTGTGTTTAACACTAGCTGTGTGCTTTCATGTTGTCATGTTTTGTGTGAACACGTGGCTTATGAGTGTTCTCATTGGCTGCGTGTTCATGTCTCGTTTTGTGTTAGCACATGGCTTGTGATTTGTTTTACTGGCCATGTGCTTGTGTTTTAGTCATGTTTGGTATGAGCACATGGCTTGTCATGTATGTTTCCTTGTGACATGTGCTCTCCTGTCTACTGTCTAACCCCGTCCATCTTGTTACCTGATTATTGATTCATTTGCCCCACCTGTCCTCCCTCGTTACCCTCTTTTGTTTGCTTCCCTATTTTATTCTCCTTGTGTTTTCATTCCTGTGCTGGTTCGTTGTCATATGTACGTCGTATGTACACTGTGTGCTTCTGTCAAGTCAAGTCAAGTTGTTAAAGTCTGTCTCGTTTTACCCCTCGGGGTAGTTTTCGTTGTCGGTTTTGTTTTATTTTATTATCATTAAAAGCCCATCAACTTGCACATGAGTCCTCGCTACTTTCATCACACCCAATCCCTGACAAATACAGACAAGTAAAGTTGAAAATGATTTTAAAACAGGTAATGTCAGAGACGCATGGAGAGGATTAAATACAATGATGGGCAGACAACAGAAACGGGTACAACTGTTTGATGATGACCCCCATAGCTTTGCAAATAATTTTAATGCTTTTTACTTTGACAATAATGCAGGTGTTGAGCATGATGTTACTCTGACAGAATCTGAACCTATGAGAATAGAGGTAGGGGAGGTTTTCAAAGTGCTCTGCAGAATTAAACCAAATAAGGCTACCGGTCCAGATGGCCTTAAGGGTATTGTTCTAAAACAGTGTGCAGGACAACTTGGGCATGTACAGTATGTACTAGGCTGTTTCAGGTCTTTTTAGATTATGGTTTTGTGCCAGTAGCATGGAAAAATACTACTGTCATCCCAGTACCTAAAACATTTTATGCCAGAGCTCCTAAAGACATTCGCCCAATTGTCCTTACATCTGTTAGCGTATTTTATGCTAGGAACTTTTAGCACAAATTATTGGCTCTGAAGATCCATTACAATTTGCTTTCATGCCCAAGCGGAGCACAGTGGATGCCTCCCTGACCTTACTTCATAAGGCCCAGCACCATTTAGATAAAACAAATGCTCATGTCAGAATGCTTTTTATGGATTTTACATCAGCATTCAATACTGTACAGCCGCAAATCTTAAAAGAAAGATTGCGAGATTTAGGTGTACGTAGCTGGCTAATCTTATGGATTGTGACATTTTTAAGTAATAGGCTCCAATGAGTCTGTGTTAATTGAATCTCATCTGATTGTATAGTCTTAAATTCAGGGTTACCACAGGGATGTGTATTATCCCCTTTGCTTTTCTCTGTTTATACTACCGATCTTCAATGTAACAGGGATGATCTCATTTTAATCATATATGCAGATGACTTGGTTTTAATTTCTTGCCAAACAGACAAAAAATTGTTCAACCTATTTTGAGTGTATTAAAAGTCTTGTACAGTGGTTTGACAACAGTCATCTACAATTGAACATTGAGAAGACAAAGGAATTATGCTGTGGGAATCAAAATAGGAAAGGTACAGCTGACCTCGCATATTAACAAGTTATTATAAAAGGTGTAAAGATAAAGTAAGTTTTAAATTTTAAATATCTAGGTACAATTATTGATGACAAACTCTCATTCCAGGAAAATGTGGACATACACATAAGAAAACAAGACAGAGTTTAGATCTACTCAGGAAGTTACGAAATTTTGGCATTGATAGGAGGATCCTAACTATTGTTTACAGATCAATGATCGAGTATTTGAAAGTATTTTAACTTATAATATCGTTTCACGGTATGGCAATTTAACAATGAGACAGAAAAATAAATTGATATGTGTAATTAACGAAGCAAATATGATTACCGGCCAACAATAGACTACATTGCAAGAGCTGTTTTCACATTTTATGGAGAAAAAGGCGATAGCAGTATATTCAGACCAGACTCATCCTCTCCACTCCTGCTTTGAGGCATTTCCTTCGGGGTGTAGGCTGCATATACCGTTTGCTAAAAAGAACATTTATAAAATCATTTGTTGCACTGGCGTTGACTGTTTTAAATCAAATTTTCAATTGAGGTAGTTACTATACTGTAGGTGTATAAACGTATGTATGCATAAGCATGTGTGCATGTTTTTATGCAGATTGTAGTAAATGAAATGTTCAGACAAAGGGAATGAAGAGGACAGGGTCGGCTTCAGATGACGGTGGGTGTTTTATTTAACTCAAAATATTCAAACAGAAACAAAAGATGCGCACCACGTGCTGGACAAAACAGACGCTACTCAAAGTCACTCGCTCTCAGCGTTCTCACTCTCTCCCGTCACAGTCCAGTACACCCACGCGTCTTTGCCGGTCTCTCTCCTCATTCTCTTGTCCTCGTGGCTTTTATCCGTCTCCCCACGCCAATTACTGAAACAAGACACAGGTGTTTGTCATTCACACTTAACCCACTCACGCCGCACCTGTCTCCCGATCCTCTCTCCCGTCACAGACTTCGCTGAACCACGCCCCCTTGCCACACAGATATATATTGTATTCATTTGTTTAATCATGTATGCCCCATGTGTTTTATTATGTGGTATACAATGTGGTTGTACAGTGAATAAGGTGTTGTCTGATGTATCTTTTTTTTATGCCAGTGTTAAAGATGAAAACAAACAAACAAACATACAGTATTTATATCAAGGTATAATGGCACCATTGAATGCTTGTTTCTTGTGATGTTTTTGCTGACGGGAGATGGCTGCAATAGTCTTTCGAGTGATTTTTCTTTACAATTAATTGAGATATCAATATATATATATATATATATATATATATATATATATATATATATATATATATATATATATATATATATAAATCAATTTATATTGATTGCAAAAAAGGAAACATATTCAAAGTCGACCAAGAAACAGTTGTAATGACTAGTAAAATAAACTCAATATACACTCACCTAAAGGATTATTAGGAACACCATACTAATACTGTTTGACCCCCTTTCGCCTTCAGAACTGACGTGGCATTGATTCAACAAGGTGCTGAAAGCATTCTTTAGAAATGTTGGCCCATATTGATAGGATAGCATCTTGCAGTTGATGGAGATTTGTGGGATGCACATCCAGGGCACGAAGCTCCCGTTCCACCACATCCCAAAGATGCTCTATTGGGTTGAGATCTGGTGACTGTGGGGGCCATTTTAGTACAGTGAACTCATTGTCATGTTCAAGAAACCAATTTGAAATGATTCGAGCTTTGTGACGGTGCATTATCCTGCTGGAAGTAGCCATCAGAGGATGGGTACATGGTAGCCATAAAGGGATGGACATGGTCAGAAACAATGCTCAGGTAGGCCGTGGCATTTAAACGATGCCCAATTGGCACTAAGGGGCCTAAAGTGTGCCAAGAAAACATCCCCCACTCCATTACACCACCACCACCAGCCTGCACAGTGGTAACAAGGCATGATGGATCCATGTTTTCATTCTGTTTACGCCAAATTCTGACTCTACCATCTGAATGTCTCAACAGAAATCAAGACTCATCAGACCAGGCAACATTTTTCCAGTCTTCAACTGTCCAATTTTGGTGAGCTCTTGCAAATTGTAGCCTCCTTTTCCTATTTGTAGTAGTCTTCTGCTGTTGTAGCCCATCCGCCTCAAGGTTGTGCGTGTTGTGGCTTCACAAATGCTTTGCTGCATACCTCGGTTGTAACGAGTGGTTATTTCAGTCAAAGTTGCTCTTCTATCAGCTTGAATCAGTCGGCCCATTCTCCTCTGACCTCTAGCATCAACAAGGCATTTTCGCCCACAGGACTGCCGCATACTGGATGTTTTTCCCTTTTCACACCATTCTTTGTAAACCCTAGAAATGGTTGTGCGTGAAAATCCCAGTAACTGAGTAGATTGTGAAATACTCAGACCGGCCCGTCTGGCACCAACAACCATGCCACGCTCAAAATTGCTTCAATCACCTTTCTTTCCCATTCTAACATTCAGTTTGGAGTTCAGGAGATTGTCTTGACCAGGACCACACCCCTAAATGCATTGAAGCAACTGCCATGTGATTGGTTGAATAGATAATTGCATTAATGAGAAATTGAACAGGTGTTCCTAATAATCCTTTAGGTGAGTGTGTATATATGTATATATATATATATATATGTATATATGTGTATATATATATATGTATATATATGTATATATATATATATATATACATATATATGTATATATATATATGTATATATATGTATATATATATGTATATATATATATATATATATATATATATATATATATATATATACTTCAGTTTATTTTACTAGTCATTACAACCGTTTCTTGGTCGACTTTGAATATGTTTGCTTTTGTGAGGCTAGAATGAGGGGGGGGGGGAGGTTTTGAAAATGAAGTACTACCTAATAGACCTCCAAGGTATCATAATGTTTAGTTATACATGTTTTATACATGTCCTTTAACTCATGCTTTAGTGCAACAAATTGAAAACATTTTAACAATAAAGGAAAAACGAGTAAATATTACCTGTATTCTGTCGATTACAAGTATTTAAAAAGACCGCAAGGTTATTCAGTTTAATTCACAAGGCTGTATTCATTAAACTAATGCTTGCTGCTATTCCCCCAAATAGATGGCCAATCTCTGTTTAAAGTATTTTTGTGTTTTCTCATCATAAAATGTTTTGTTTGTGTTGAATATAAATGCAAATTAATCATATCTCTACTGGTCATGTTTACGTTATTGTGCAAATTAGAACAATACAGTTTAATTTCCTTTATATAATGCAGGCAACAGCAATATTTGCACAGTTTAGGATTAAAAACTCCCGAAAGTTGTTTTGATGTAATTGAGCTTATATTTGCATTTCAAAAGAGCTATATGGTGTAGTGAATATTTCTGAGAGCTATTAATGAAAACAAAGATGCTCTTCAGATGCTTATTACGACCCCTATTTCTTTTAGCTCTCTATGCAGAAGCAATCAAAACTCAGATTGTAGTCTAGAGGAAAGACCTCTGTATGGAAACGTACATTGTCCTTGAATTATTGTAATTATTTAGAGGACACCATACTGAATATGCTTTTGGTTACATAGGAAACACACACACACACAAATAGCCTTTCGATCTTTTGACTTCATATTTTTTAAATCTAAATTGACAGGCGTTGAATGCACATTCACAAATCTAGCCTTCTAGCTTCAGTAAAATAGGCATGTGGCCTGTTGGGATGAATATGAAAAGATCCATGCCCAGAGTCTTCTGCCTTAGTGTAGTATTTCTGTACTCTCAGGATGTACTATAAAGTCCCCTCTCATCTCTTCACCATGGTAACTGCTGTTTTCTCGTTGTGATTTATGCACCAATGTATTCAGGGGTCGGAATAACTACATATCACCATGAGGCTGTTGATTAAATGGACAGTTGCTCTCTACACTTCCAGCTAGCTAATGCATCATTCTCAAAAAAAATATCCTCCACATTCTTGTCCACAATTAAATGCCATTATATAGATAATTCTGTGCAGCTGTGCCATTTTCATACAGCTTTTACAGATCAATCAGTGTGCCTTAGGGACTAAATGACGCTTCCATCATTTTTCCAGACACGGCTTTGGAATCTGACTGTATGTGCGGTATATTCATGTTTTTTTTACCTTGTGGGACATGGATTTGAAGTGTTGGAGTTGTTGTTAATGGTGGCCTTGTGTTAATGGTTTGTATCATTTACCATCTGTAACTCCAGACCCAACAGTCAGTTTTTAATGAGTTTGACGAGCTCCCGGCTGATTTTTAAAATTCAAAGCTCATATGAGTCCACCGCAAAGCTTAGCCCATTGTGTATGTGTCGAGCGTTTTCACCAGCATGTAACATCTATATTCAATGAGAATGTTGTGTCATTTGACAGACAGAGATGTTGAGATCAAGAGTGATTAGTTTGTATTTGAAAAGTAGTGGAGAGTGACAGATAGAAGCTTGGTGTCAACTCGTAGAAAGGTTGTTCGTTGTTATACGACGTTGTATTAGCATTATCAAGACTTGTACTAAATGATTAGCACTTCTCTGAGTAAAATTCTTGATTACCCTCCCAACCTATTGAAGAATGACTAAACCCTTGTAATTTGTTGATGCAATTATCAAAACCACTCAGATGTTAACATTTATGACATGATGGTACTTGGTACTGTGGTTTGCTGAATGTTTGTTGTTGGGGATCGGTTCATGTAGTTAAACAATTAAAGGTTAAATTAATAGTTTATACTCAAGGACTTTTATGCCCCAGGATTTTATGTATTTTTGTTATTTGATCATTTTACAAACTGAAAACTTTTTTTTGTCCATACCTTCAGCATTGTTTATTTAATCATCCATTGCTCTTCTACTTCTTTTTCTATGGTTAAATGTGTATACCTAGGTTTGGGCTCCAGTTTGGGGGTCAGGAAGGTCAACCCTGTGACCTGTTAAACCCACACACCTTTGAGCAGAGTTTGTATCTATTTCTAGGAGTTGGAGGAAGAACTGCTTAACAGCGAATTGTTTCTCATCTCTTCCCATCTCAGTAACCAGACTCATTACTGGGCACATTTCCACCCCAGACACCATCTACCCCCCAACCCCCAATCCAAGTGATTCCTGTTTCCATCATAATTACTTACTTGTATTCACCTTGAGTTCACAGCGTGAACTTTTTTTTTTTTTTTTTTTCATTCTTTATTTATCCCCTGGTCATTCTTATTCCAGTCCCCTAATTATCTGCAGTGGCGGTCCTGTCTGTCACCTCAGTGTCTCACCCCTGCTGTCACACAGACCTTTGGTGAGAATAAACTCCTTAAAATCATAATATGCACTTTCTATGTAACCTTTTAAAGGAAAACTCAGCTTGACTCTTAGTGCAGGGGTTAAGTATGCCTCCTCAGATTAGTAGTTTCCTAATTATTCATTGTGGAGCTATAGTGAGAAAACACAGGAAACAAAGTGGAAATTGTTCTGGTCTCAGGTAGAAATAGTAATTTTGAGCTATGGTCATGTTCCTATTATACTTTTAAAATGATCCATATTTATTTGGTGCATTTACATTTACATGTATACAATAAATTTACATAATATATGTATACATTTACATAATACAATTTATAATGGTGCATACCATTTGTCTTGGTTATGAATTCAATTCAATTTACATTTATTTGTATAGCGCTTTTCACAGTACACATTGTTTCAAAGCAGCTTTGTGGAAAATGCATGAGCCCACATTACGATTTAGAGTGATCTGTTATCAGAGGTAACTGTCTCTGTTATGCATTTCAGAAATGTACATATACAAAATCACAATTAGCTAAAACTATATTCATTTAAACAATGTAATAATTTAAGGCAGAAACAATGAGCTCATTGAATACTTGTTTGTTAACAAATGATTATGACATTTAGAAAAATGTAGCATAGGTGCATGTGGATTCAAAGTTTGTGTCATCTGAAGTCTTCGCAAGAGTTGGCGCCGTTTCTTCATAGGTGTTGGGGAATCTGAAGTCTTTTTAAGTGGCTGGATCCAAACTGGAGCTGACGTATTCTCTAGTTACCTAAGGATGGGCATCCAGAGATAAAACAGAGAAGCAAATAGAAAATGATTAGCGTAGCTGCTGTCGTCTCGGATGGACCCGATTTTCCCCTCGGACAGGAGGTCTGACAGCTAGGGTTCTGACATCGGGTTCACTCCCCCATCAGTCCGCACCCCAAAAAAACCCATTTGTTCAGAAGCTCTAGGAATGTAGTCGAACCAGTCCGCACCCCACAGAACTTCGAGTTTAATTGACGCATCAAACTCACTACTCCACCACAGACCCAGGTCATGAGCATTGTTTCATCTGTCAATTTCCCCAATTAAGGCGAGACACTACAGGTGAATAGGGTAAATTTTTTAAATAATATATATCACCATGAAACTTTCTCAGTTGATTACTTACACAAGTATATAAAAAAATGTATTACAAGTTTTTGAAATTTGTATGTTTAATTATGCAAATTAGACATTATCTCATTAAATATGTACAGTTTTGCATATATTTTCGGTAGATAGATATGACCATATGATAAAGCCAGGTGCAAAATTATTTTTTCATTTTGTTACACACAAGATGAAAAAAGAATTTCAGAGGGATTTAAGGATATATGCTTTCATTACCTAGAAAATCAAAATATACTGTCCATAGCCTTTAAAAAATCAATTCTCGCCATATTTTTTTTATTAAAATGTCACATAAATCAGGCCAGGAATGATTTATAAACAAATCCCTCTGAAAATATCTTCAGAATACTGCTAAGTGTATAACTGGAAAGTTTGGTGTACATAGGTGCTACACAGGCTGAGAAGTTTCTACTGGAGAATGACAAAAAACTCATTTTGAGAAAACAGCATTTAAAGATTTGTAATGTAAAAATTCATACTTTTTTTAGTGAAACAACTATTTACAGACACAACGTCTTATCAGATCATTAGCAACAACAATACAAACCACCTAAATCACATTACAACTTATAACACAGCATTTATGGCCTTCAAATGAACAGAAAAACAGTCAAAAACACACATCTAAATGCCAGAGCACGTCACGTGATGCATCTGAACGAATCACGTTGTCAGAAATTGACATCAGCCAATGAGATTTCGGTTTTAGAGTTAAATGCCCATTGTACTTTCACGATTGGTTGCTGATTAAAAGGAAATGACCATATTTGTATTCGACAACAATGTAGAGGAGAGAGAGCTCTTTCCAACGGTGTGTGTGATGACAGGGTGCAGATCGCGATCGCAGAGCAGCATGTTGATTTAGAACGACAACATTTTGTTGAATTTAGGAGAAATCTACAGACGCAAACAGACAAAGTGTAGTAAAATAAAGACCTAAATGTGTATCTTGGAATTTTTTTCACCACAAGTCTGAAAGAAGACATGTTATTGAAGACAAATAGCCCACGATCTCAAAATTGACCAGTGAAAAAAAAACTATGTTTTTGCCTGCCGTGTCTCGCCTTAAGTGGTTTGTTTCTCTCTTTCCCAATTCTCAGTGCCATTTGAGTTCAATTTAGAATCAAAAGGAAGAATACAGTGCAGTCAGTCGGACGTACAGTGGATACAGTTATAAAAATAATTAAAGGAGATAAACTGGCAAAACACTGGTGTATCATATTTTGTACAGCTGCTTGTTCTACTGTGAGATTATCCAATGTGGACTGTACTGTCTACATTAACACTCGCGCCACCAGCCTCATTCCGTTCCCACGGCTCTCGGCCCCGTCCTGCTTGCCACAATGATCTTATAGTTTTTGTTTATAAAACTTTGCGTCTTTTTAAGTAAAGAAAATATAAAATTTAATCTAGCCAATTTTTGTGGATGACACTTGCAGCGTAAATTTATGCAAGAGCTGTTTACTTGTCTTTTTTGTTTCTTGGAACGCATCAAATGTATGGGAAATGCACATACATAATAATTCAATAATAAAACAAATATTTAATATTTAGTAGTACATGTGTAAAGATACTGTCCTTCACTGGTATAAATATTTGCATTTCTATGAATTATGGTATTGTACTCATGGGTGATATTTACTTGGTTGGAATTTTAATAATAGTTGAATCTTACTGTATAAAATGAGTTCAGGTTTGACTGTACTTACACTGTTAGGGGCAAGTGTATGAACACATTCTTACAAATATGTTTTGATTTAAATGCAATAATGTCAAGAGATTTGAGGGTTAGGTTAGCTTTGGACGTTCCATGAATTTTTAGAAGAAACATAGAACAGAAAAATTATTATTATTATCAGTGTCAAATTGAATGAATGGATTAAGGGTGTAAAGAATATTTAAAAATAGCATTAAATATATATGTAATTAATCGTAAACTTTGTAACTTTGGCTCACAACTTTCTGAAATTGCTTTTAAAAAACACTCTTTATTCTGTATAAAGCTCAATTATAGTTGTGATTTCTTGGGCAGCATTAATGATATGTTATGGCTTTACATCTTTAAAAAGCATTTAATTATTTGGAACAATGCCTAACGGCATTATTTCTTGGTCAAGTATCATTATTCTCATGAAAATCAATGCTTCTAATTCAACAAACGTATATTACATGATTAATGCGCTTACTACTGTTTTTTTTTTCTTCTCTTAGCCATTGATGCTCTTTTCACGTCTTGTTCATTTCCATCAGCTTCCTGAAAGAATAAGCTTTTCTCTAATGTATTTTTGTAAGTGGTCTAATTTTTTTAATAGTCTTATATTATCCTTTCCCTGTTGTGCTCTGGGTAAAACTGTTAGAGGTTTGATACAAGCTTACTATCTGGTATTTTAAGACATTGAATAAGCTTGTTTTCCCCAACTCCACTCACAAGGTTCTTGAGGCACAATGTGGTTTTATTCAGTCTTCTGTTGTCATTTGGCTTAAGGGACGCTCCAGACTGACAGTTTAGACAGATAGCTTTCTACATGTACCTCTTGAAGAGCTCATGGGTTGAATTATGTGGCCCACTGCTCCATAGACGGGCAGCACTGGATGCTTGTGAACTGACAGACCGGTCTATCCAGTGCCCCCGTGGACTAGTTGAGTCTACTGCTGTAAAACCAACTCTGGGATAAACAGCTCCATTTACAAAGATACTCTTTGACAGCATTGCAGAACCGCTTTGTTAAAATGACCTGGCAACATTCCCAAAAGTTTGTTAAATGTATGTTGGTGTTTCTTCAGCTGTGAGAACTTTTGTGTACTTAAATAAAAATGAAATGCCTTAACACAGTTTTCACACATTGACTACTTTGTCTAAAAGTAGACATCAAAGGAAGGAAATGTTATATTCTTTTTAACTAAACCAATGTAATTTACATCTCATCTTAAAAGTATGTATTTTTAGTATGGGGGGGTAGGATTTAAAAAATGAATGCACTTTGTTTAGATGATCATATAGTTTAATAATTTTAGGATCTACAGTATAGAGTGCTGCCAGGGATGACACATTTTTGTGGCCAAAACCCGGAAACAAGTTTGCATTTTAGCACTTCCTGTTCTATCATGCCAGATTCAATTTGTGTGTGTTTTTAGTGGAATTTTGGTTAAAAGCCTGATATAAGGTTTGTGGTGAACACAAGCTCAAGATATTTTCAAGTTTTATTCCATGGCATAAAACACACCTATAAAACTTGTGACTCTTTTTTTTTTTTTAAAGCTTTTACGTGTCTTGAAAAGGCGGTTGCTAGCAAGCGGCTAAATGAGAATACAGAGGTTGTCGGGGATATTAAATGTCGTCACTGCAAACAGGTAAACTCATCTACTCACTAATCCGCTTTCACAGCCTCATTGTTTTTATAATCATGCACTTGCAAACTATTCTAATTCACACTTTCAGGGAAAATGTTTTTTAATAAAGACTTAAAGAGTTATTGGAAGATTAGTGATGGTGACGTTCAAGTCGAGCGACCATGGTGTAGTGCGTTTATAGCCTAAGGTTATAGCTTTATTTCTGACGATTGTATTTAGACTTCAAAATTCATAAGAGTTGTATTTGTTTGTGGATATTATATTGATGGACAAAACGTGTAAGTATCATAAACGTGTGTTGATCACAGAGCTTATTTTTAGCGATAATTGAAAAGCCTGTTGAAAAATCCTCTTGGGTTTTTGTTGGCCTACAGAAATACATAATCTCTGCACTACTCTATTTTCAATATTCATAGTGTAAAGCAAATAAATATATAGATAAAAAAATTATAAATACAAAACAGTGTTAATGAATCTTCATATAACAAAGAGAAAATAGTTGAAATCTGTTTGTTTCAATAAAAAATCCACCACTGGGTCGTAAAAGCACCTGTGGCTACAGTAGCACCAAAACATGAATTTATAGTATGTCCATAACTTAGCATAGCTTTTCCTGCTCTGTATTAGATATTTGTAGAATTTATTAAAGCTGCCAGAGTGTTAAGATACATTGGTGTTAATGGTACATAGATAGGTTGACAGATATACTTTATTGGTCCCCAAGGGGAGATTCAGACCAAAAGTTTCAAAGCAATAGACCACATTATTCATAAGACCAAGAATCTTAAGAATAAAGACAATTCATCAAAAATATCTGTCCATGTTCTGTCAGAAATAAAAAGATTATCTTTAATAACCCTCAATTTGATTTTAATCTTATCGCAAATGATCTGCTCTAGTCTTTCGCTGTGCCACAGTTTCCACAGTTATAGCTTTCTCCTATAAGCTCTTTCCTTTTTTTTTTTTCTCTGGCCAGACAATTCAAAGCTTGGATGTAGATACTGTGGAACACTTTTCATTAACTGACTCGACGTCTCTCAATAGTTAAAAAAAACAAACGCTTGTCAGAAATGTGTTATTCACTCATATTCTTCACATTTGCAAGGGTGTGCAGTGATTAGCCAAATGGATTTTGTCCACTAATGAAAAGCACACATTTCACACATTCCTTGTGAATCTTAACATTTACACTTCTTTAAGTTGTCGGTGTAGGTCACTCTCGTCAGCTTGTTCTCATTTCACAGGCGTTCTTGTGTGTATGAAAGGTTAGCGCAAATTCATTTGAAGATGTTAGATTGTGGAGTGAGATCAAGACTATTTCATGAATGTATATAATATAATTATGCAATTTAGTCACTGTTTTTTTTCACCTTTTTTAACAAAATGAATTTATATATATATATATATATATATATATATATATATATATATATATATATATATATATATATATATATATATATATAACTATTTTCTCTTTGTTATATGAAGATTCATTAACACTGTTTTGTATTTATAATTTTTTATCTATATATTTGGAGTGAGATCAAGACTATTTCATGAATTTATATAATATAATTATGCAATTTAGTCACTGTTTTTTTCACCTTTTTTGACAAAATGAATTTATATATATATATATATATATATATATATATATATATATATAAATTCATTTTCATATATATATATATATATATATATATATATAAAAATTCATTTTGTCAAAAAAGGTGAAAAAACAGTGACTAAATTGCATAATTATATTATATACATTCATGAAATAGTCTTGATCTCACTCCACAATCTAACATCTTCAAATGAATTTGCGCTAACCTTTCATACATATATATATATATATATATATATATATATATATGTATATGTGTGTGTGTGTATATGTGTGTGTGTGTGTGTTTTTAAAATAAATGTAATCCAATTTAATAAACGCAATGAATAACTTATAATACATTTTGGAATAATTAAGATGCTTTAATGATTTCTTTGCTGCTTAATATTTTTTTAAATGAAAACCATTATATTACTGTAGTTCAAATATAAATAATATAAACAGTTTTTGAGCTAATAGTTTGTAGTCACTATTGTTAATAAACAGGCACATGTATTGGTTTATTTATTTATAATTTCCAGGCATATGGGTTACCCACTACCCATTTTAACTGCCATGTGACACAAAAGTTTATATATATACAGTCGTGCCCAGAATTAATCATACCCCTGGTAAATATGATCAAAAATGGCTGTAAAAAATAAATCTGCATCGTTTATCCTTTTGATCTTTCATTCAAAAAATTGGCAAAATCCTAACCTTTCGTTTAAGTAAAAGAATTGGAAGTGGGGGGGAAATCACATTATAAAACGTCTCAGGTTACGACTGTAACCTATGTTCCCTGAGAACAGGGAACGAGACAATACGTCAACGACGTTATGGGGAACGCCTCAGGCGTGACAGGTGTCTGAAATCACTATCAAATCACGTCAATCATATTGACCGGCGACAGCCCGTGAATCATTAGCGTGAATGATTAACGTGCGACCTGGAAGTATAAAAGGGCGCCTTGCAAACATGACAAATCACCTTATCGTCTGAAGGGACTGTACGGTAGGCAAGCCCCGAGGCATGGCAGGGAGACGTATTGTCTCGTTCCCTGTTCTCAGGGAACATAGGTTACAGTCGTAACCTGAGACGTTCCCTTTTGAAGGGAACTCAACAATACGTCAACGACGTTATGGGGAACGATATACCAACTCCGCCATGCTAAGGGGAGTGCATGCCAAGTGGCAGTGACAACTGTCAGAACCAGCAACTTCAAATGAAACGCTAGAACCACTCACCCTCAGGTCACACTGGGCTGTCAGTGACAGCATTCCCTACGGTCATAGCCCAAGCTACAGCCTCACAGAAAAACCTTCATAAACATGGTTAAATGAAAGGTCTACCTGGGCAGGCTCCGGGCCTGGAACCACAGCTTCCAATTAGAAGGGGTCCCTTCTAGGAAATGTGGCTAGGGAACCCGAAGGAACCCCAGCCAGTCACTATTCAGGGGAACGTACTCACCCCGAAATGCCACCAGGACGGCCTGACCTGGCGTCAGTACATAGACACTTAGTCTGGCCAAATCCTGTCTGTCTGAAGACAGAGCCTCTGGACAACAAAGCCTTAAGTAAGGCATCCAACCCGAGGGACTGCGAAGCTAGCAGTGAACCACTCGGCCCGGATCTCAGAGATGGGATATCCCGGAGAGTATGACTCAGCATAGTGCTTTCCAACCCTTGCTAGCGAGGGGAGTTTCTCTACTCGATCCACGGATCAACCCAGTGTCTGTATTTCAAACCACTGAGGAGGCCTGTGAAGGCCTAAGGGCTGATCTAACTGGGAGGCCTCACGAGAGGCCTACGACCGTCTGACCAGACTCAGGAAGCCGCATGCTCATAGAGACCCTCGGTGAGGGGAGCACAGGTCTGCCTGGTAGGCGAACCAGGCTGTAGGCAGAAAAAGTTCAGAGAGGGAACCAATAGCAGAGAATGAACACTTTAGCGAGCCAGGGCGCAAGCTCGCCTTCAGAAGCTGCCTATTAAGGCTAGCTGAAACTGATAGCAAGAGACCACTAGCTTCATAAACCCAGCACCACTAGGGAACGTTACAGGGAGGCCCGGAGAGGCCTACTACCTGATAGCCAACGTAAGTGGGAATTCACCTTCAAAGAGGCCAAGAGAGGCCTACTACCTGATAACCACAGTACGTGGGAACTCACCTTCAGGGAGGCCCGGTGAGGCCTGCTACCTTACAACCACAGTATGTGGGGAGCTCACCTTCAGGGAGGCCTGGTGAGGCCTACTACCCAACCGTACTCATTCAAGGAGGCCTGGAGGAGCCTACTACCTGATAATCACAGCATGTGGGAACTCACCTCCAGGGAGGCCTGGTGAGGCCTACTACCTGACAGACAAAATATTTGGGAGCTCACATTCAGGGAGGCCCAGAGCGGCCTACTACCTGACAGCCACAATATTTGGGAGCTCACATTCAGGGAGGCCCAGAGAGGCCTACTACCTGATAGCCAACGTAAGTGGGAATTCGCCTTCAGGGCGGCCGGGTGAGGCCTACTACCTGATAACCATCTTAAGTGGGAATTCACCTTCAGGGAGGCCTGAGTGGCCTACTACCTGAAAACCACTGGTAGCTTCGAGCCCTGAGTCCGGGTGATAGTATAAGGTGGCCTGCTAAGGCCAGCCAGCTGGGGACTCGCCTATCAGGGAGGCCTGGTCGGGCCTACTAGCTAATAGCAAGTCATATTCTGCCATAAAGTACACTGTTGGGAACCATACCACACAAGCATAATTTACTAATGGGCTTCCAGTAGCGCTATAAGGTATGTCCCACAATGTTGGGACTCACCTCCGAGGAGGCCTGTTTAAAGGCCTACTACCCATCAGTGAGTCAACTGCCCGAACCACCAAGGCCAACCACGTAAAGTGAGCTGGCCTACAGTGCCCTCTAGGGGGCTGTCCAATCAAGGAGGCCTGCTGAGGCCTACTACCTAATGGCGCAGCCTTCGTTGGCAGAAAAGCTGTTTACACAGCGCCTACAGCATCCTGGTGCCTAATCACATTGCCCATGGCAGTGTACTCCGCAAGAAAGCTAGCACCCTCAAAACAAGGGGAGTACAACATACGCCACTCTGCCTCAACGGAGGCCCCAGTTAGTCAGGGGCCTACCATCTATGCATGGGCGTCAGCTCAGGGCAATGCTCTGGCTTCAGGGGAGCGTACTTCGACCAAAGAAGAAGTGAAGCTCACTTCATACTCGACCCGAGCCATAGTGGTGCGAGGTAGGATAAAACAGAACTGGGAGTGAAGTGCTCAGACCTACCCTGTATCACAGGGGGATACTCACACCTCACCCTGAGGTTACCACGGTGCGGGCCTGCCAGCGGCTCTAGGGGTGACAGAAATTTATCTGTGCCCAACCTAGGGGAGTGGGGCTTGAATGAAAGCCAACCACCTACAACCTAGTGCTCGAGCAGTAGCTCAGCGAGGTGAGTGAAGCCTAAACTGGCGGCCTAAATCCGTAGGCCAGTTCTGCATGGCAGGGTCGGGCAGGAAACCCAGTCTTCTTCGTGAAGCGAAAGACGGCCTAACCCTGCTCAATAAAGACATAAATACCACGGAGGCCTGTTTGAGGCCTACCATGTCCTTACAAACCATCCTTTGCACCACGCTGCATTACTCTAGTCACCCCAGAATGCAGAGAAGGGGGCGGGCCTTGGCCTAACGACTCCCATGGGAGGAGGCTGTTTATACAGGGATGCTAGAAACCTACATTCACAAAGTGAAGGTTCAGAGGAAGCAATGCTAAATTTTTAGCAGAGTGCCTTTATTATCCCTGGCACAGCCTAGGCCAGCTACAGAGGCGGCCCTGGTGAGGGCCAGCCTGCAGGCATAGATCTATCTGAGGGCTCGGAGGAGCCACAGCCTTACTAAAGAATATAGTCTGTATTATTCCATACAAAGGCTGTAGATCGCTCAGCCTAATGAAAACCCAAACAGAGCTCAAGGGGCGAAATACTCAGTCGAAGTCAAACGGACCCGTGGGCCGGACATAAGATCTGTCTGAAGCTCTAGCGTCAGTCAACACTCTAAGTAACAAATTCTAAGAGAGAGACCAACTACTCTACCCTGAGGTGGCTAACAGCCCGAAGGCTAACATAGTTATCGTTCTGGCCACCTAATGGGGAACTTCAGGGCCCTAATAATCCAGGAAACTCTCTTACCTTATTACCTGATGACATGGCAAATGACATGACCCCATAGCTCTATACAGGGAACGAGGTCTGTAGAGAGATACATTTCGGAATTTTAATTCACAAAAATTTTACTCTTGAAAAGACCAGTCAGCTCACCTGCGGCATGCGGAGTGAAGACTCGCCAGATAGTTCTTTATGAACCTGGGGTCCCCACTTTACATGCCTGAAAGAGGCGTTTCTACTAACCAAGCCTAGGCGGGCCATTGGAACATCGTTCTTATCACAGGCCCAGCCCCAGGCCTGATGTAATGAACGTCTGGGGAGTCAGAAGAGAGGAGAGGGCTAGATTTCTTTTTAATGAAGCCCTCCGGGGAGATTATCCAACAGCGACGCTGTATGCGCTTGTGCTGGATAACCTCCCTCAGATCCCTCTTCTGGCGGGAGTCACGCCTTTTCTGCGCCCTGTTCCTCCACGGAGGGGGCGCACGAGAGGCGACACTGGCTCTCTGGCCCTGTCTACGGTCCTCAAACCGTGAAGGGCCAGGCCCTCCCGCCTGCCTGGGCGTGGAACCGGATCTCAGCGGTATGCAGGGTCCTAAAAGCAGCTGAGCGCGCCTTCGCCTCCCTGAACTTCCCAAGCACCGCCTCCACGGAGGGGCCAAAGAGTTAGAGGGCGAAACCGACGATTTGAGGAGAAAGTTCTTCTCTTTCTCCTCAACGTCGGCCAGGTTTAACCAAAGCTGTCTCTCCGTGGCCACCATCGCCGCCATCGACCGACTGATCGTGGCAGCAGTTTGTTTGGTGGCCCGGAGCGCAAGAACCGTGGTTCGGCGCGGCTCAGTAACCGCCTCAGGGGACATCCCTGCCCCCTGGTCGAGATCCTGCAGCAGGTCGGCCTGGTATGCCTGCAGCACCGCCATGGTGTGCAGGGAAGCACCAGCCTGAACTGCTGCCGTGTATGCTCTGCCATTCAAACGCGCTGTTGTATTTAGCGGTTTGGATGGCAGAAATGGAGCTCTCAGTGTCGACGCCTGCCCAGACACGAGATAGTTCGCAAACGACATGTCAAATGGGCGGCATCGACACATACCCATGCTCTGCGATCCCCTCAACATCAGCGAAATTAACCCGCTGATGTCAGTGAATACGGGCAGAGTATGGGCTCTTCCATGCCCTCTAGATCTCTGTGTGAAGATCAGGAAGGAATGGAAGGCTCACCTGAGCTGGTGGTGTATGGCCGGGGAGAAACCGATCACCGAGCCTACCGCGAGCGGTCTCTCCTCTAGCGCGTCGCCATGGCAGCTTTTTTTTTTTTTTTTTTTTTTTTACAGCCTGTTGGCGGCGCGCTCCACAACATCCACCAGACCTGCATACACGGGGCAGGGTGGCTGAGAGGGTTCAGGATCTACCTGATTATAAACCTCCTCAGCCATCTCCTGCTCGTCCTGAAGAGCAGCAACTGCAGGAAACTGTCGGTGAAAAATCCTCATCATCGACCTGCAGTTCGCCCTCGTCAGCCGTCGAATCATCTGAGAGGTTTACAGCACTCTCAAGATGATCGACGAGCTCTATCTGGAAGCCCATGATGCAAGTCGCCGCTCTGCCTCGGCACGAGCGGGACCACGAGGACCAGACGTTGAACCCCCTTCACTCGAGAAGAGGGCCAGACGAGAGCGGAGCGTTTTAAGAGAAAAACGCTCACAGTTCACACAGAGGATTCCCTCGAGAACCTCCCGTGCGCGCTCTTCTCCCAGGCAGAAAAAGCACACTCGTGTGCTGTACATTTAATTTTCTTACCGTTTCATTGAGTAGCGTTTTCAAACAGACAGTCCCTGAAGACGATGAGATGATTTGTCATGTTTGCAAGGCGCCCTTTTATACTTCCAGGTCGCACGTTAATCATTCACGCTAATGATTCACGGGCTGTCGCCGGTCAATATGATTGACGTGATTTGATAGTGATTTCAGACACCTGTCACGCCTGAGGCGTTCCCCATAACGTCGTTGACGTATTGTTGAGTTCCCTTCAAAAGGGAATAAATGTTTTTCTCCAAAACACGTTGGCCACAATTATTCATACCCTTTTTTTAAATACCTTTTTGCAATCTCCTTTTGCCAAGATAACTGCTCTGAGTCTTCTCCTATAATGCCTGATGAGTTTGGAGAACACCTGACAAGAGATCAGAGACCATTCCTCCATACATAATCACTCCAGATCCTTCAGATTCCCAGATCCATGTTGATGCTTCTTCTCTTCAGTTCACTCCACTCATCAGGTCAGGGAACTGGGACGGTCATGGCAGAAGCTTCATTTTGTGCTCCCTAACACATTTTTGTGTTGATTTTGATGTTTGTTTTGTATCGTTGTCCTGATGGAAGATCCAACCACGGCCCATTATAAGATTTATAGCAGAAGGCGTCAGGTTTTGATTTTTTATCTGTTGATATTTGATAGAATCCACAATGCTATGTATCTGAATAAGAAGTCCAGGACCTCCAGCAGAAAAATAGGCCCCCAACATTAAAGATCCAATGGTATATTAAATTGTACACATGGGGTACTTTTTATCCTTGTGTGCACCAAACCCATCTAGTGTGTTTGCTGCCAAAAAGCTCTTTTTTTAGTTTCATCTGACCACAGAACCCTGTGCCGTTTGAAGATCCAGTCGTGTCTGACAACTGAATATGCTGGAGTTTGTTTTTGGATGAGCGAGGAGCATTTTTCTTGAAAACCTCCCAAACAACATGTGGTGATGTAGGGGTTGTTTGATTTTTTTTAATAGGCTTTCTAAACCCCAGGACTCAACTAGTCTCTGCAATTCTCCATCTGTGATCGTTGGAGAGTCTTTGGCCACTCAAACCATCCTCCTCACTGTCCATTAAGAAAATATAGACACACGTCCTCTTCCTGGCAGAATCGTAACATCTTTCGTTGACTATAACTTCTTAATTATTGCCCTGATGGCCAAAATGAGGATTTTCAATTCTTTAGCTATTTTCTTACAGCCACTTTCTATTTTGTGAAGCTCAACAATCTTTTGATGCACATCAGAACTATATTCTTTGGTTTTATTCATTGTGATGGATGATTAAGGGAATTTGGCCTTTGTGCGTCCTCATTTTTAAACTCCTGTGAAACAAGAAGCCATAGCTGGACAATTTCATGTTCCTAGTCACCCTGGTGTGCTAAAAAAGGTAAATATTAATGGGAATATACTTCAGAGATATTTTATTCATAAAAAATTATAGGGGTATGAATAATTGTGGCCAATGTGTTTTGGAGAAAAACATTTATTTTATAATGTGATTTCCCCCACATTTTCACTTTTTACTTCAATGAAAGGTTAGATTTTTGCCAATTTTTTGAATGAAAGATCAAAAGGATAAACGATGCAGATTTATTTTTTACAGCCATTTTTGATCATATTTACCAGGGGTATGATTAATTCTGGGCACGACTGTATATATATATATATATATATATATAATACAATTAGCCAATCATATACTGTACATCTGATATATTCAGCTCAGTCAACTGGGTGGTAAAATATATATTTTTTATTTCCAATACATCTTGAGACAACTAGGTGTAGTTAGTTAATAGCCTTTTTTTCCCCACGAACAGGACACAACGTCTTCTCGCTGTGTGACATGTTGGATCCATTCAGTATAGCAGTTATTCTACATCTCACAAACCTTTATGTTCAGTTTTATTGTAACATCAAATCTTGCCATTTAGTTTGTATCATTTAGGGTCTTAGGGATGGCCTTGTAGGCTTTGCTTTATGAATGCAATGCTAAACGTGCAATTCAAATCCATAGACGCTGGAAAAATCCACAGTGATAAACGATTAATTTCTCCTGTACACATTTCTCAAAGGACGGTAATATATAATGGTCCAACTTTGAATGTGTTAGTGAATTTATGAGCGGAGGCTTAACCACACAATACACTACCCTATTTTTCCAGTGTGCAGATATACATTTTTATAATTCATGTATATTGGAATGATAATATTTACTTAAAAGTGTACAGTGTCTCCCTCTCTGTGTTTGTTTTATGAAGGACATTCACGGAGACAGGCCACGGGTTCATAAAACATGTCTGATTAAAAGGATTTTTTGTCCTCAGGCTCATTTTTCAATTTGGTTTTCCTAAACTAGAGCAAAAACTAGGATGGAAGGAGGCAGCGTTGCATGGCACAGGTGTTTTGCGCTAGTTTTTACAGCAGGGTGGCTTTCCAGGGCACTTTTTTGTCTTTTCTATGATATGCTGGCTCTTTGGAAATTTTAATGCATACAATATTTTGCTGACAGCTAAAGCAGTTTTAGGTATTTGGGATGTATGAGGAGGATGGGTCTATGTGGTTTTGGGTAGAGGATGATGGATTTTTCTTTGTGAGCTCTCTGACATTAAGCGAATGCAGAGATGGTCAGGTAAATACAGTAGATATGATGATTTTGAATCAGTGTTTGAATCAGCTGCAAAAACTATGCAAAAACAATGTTAAGAGTTGGTAACTTGATGAATTTGTGAATTTGATTCAAAATCTCTAATTCAACAATTTGTTTGTTGTTGTTTGTACAACATGCACTGTATATATGTGTGTGTTGATATATATGTAGAAATATATATATATATATATATATATATTTCTACATATATATAATATAGATTTTATTAAAGCTATATAAATTAAATAATACAAGTGAAAATGTTGCCAAAAATATGAGA